>BDUI01004881.1:29925-52455 GCA_002335545.1 Apodemus speciosus
AAAACAGTCATACATATAAATAAACATTTATTAAAGCAAAAATCAAGATGGTCCTCATGTTCTTGGACATGACTTCTCTTTACCACTGCAGTGTCCCTAACTCAGATGTCATCACGATACAAGCATCCCTCTATCCCAAATACACTAATGCAAGAAAGAGTAATTACAAGCAACTCCTTCACCCATCACCTAATGCCACCTCTTTGCTCAGAATTAACTCCTGGGAACACTTACAGACCTTTACACAGACTTTTTCCTCTATAAATTTTTTACTAGGATGATTGAATCTGTTCTATGCATCAGAATGACTTCTGGTTTCACATCCACGTGAGAGGATCCCCGTTACGATGTCTTCCTTTTCCTTTGTATTCTAGTTCTCTAGAACTTCTCACCGTTTCTTTCTGCATGGTTTACTTCTGCTGAAAACCCAGGGCATCCTCGTCATCTTCTGTCTCTAGACAGAGGCCCACTTGCAGTTGCGAGTTTTGAGCACAGCACTATTCCAAGATCTTAGGTTTGCAGCATTTGAGTATTCTACTTTATGATGTTAAAATTCTCGCTGGTAAGATGTCTTCTGGAACCTCCTCGATAGAAAGAAGGGGCTCAAGACTGATGAAAAAAGACCAAATAATTTTGGATTCAAATGAGTTACTTTTGCTTTAAGATCAAAAATGGGTTCCAAGGTATATCACTCATTYCTTGGCTAAATTCTAAAATGTTTAGATCCATTCTGTGATAGATTCTTGAGAGAAGCAGAATCAAGATGTGTGTGTGTGTGTGTGTGTGTGTGTGTGTGTGTGTGTGTGTGTGTGTGTGTGTACACATTTACCTACCTAGAGATTTACTCTGGGAATTGGCTCATGTGAGTATGGAGGCCCGGAAGTGCTCGTCTCTGGATGCAGCATCACAGACGCATGAACTCAGTTATCTGGGCATCTGTGGTACTCAGCTTTAACGGTCAACTTGACACAGCTTAGGGACATCTTAGAGGAAAGCCTCAATTGAGGAACTGCCTAGATCAGTTGGGCCCATGGGCTTGTCTTGATTATTAATTGTCTAGCCCATTGGGTGGCACCATCCCTCAACACATGGTTCTTGCCCGTATAGGAAAGCTGACTAAACCAAAGCGAGAGAATTGTTTCTACTTTTGAGTTCCTGCTTATGTCCTTGTCCTGATTTCCCTCAATGACGGACTATGACTGGAAATAAAAGCTGTATTTGCTATTTTTCTATTTCTGTGATAAAATACCACAACCAAGGCCATGTATAAAAGAGAATTTATTTGGGATAATGGTTCTGAAGGTCAAACACCATGTCGGTGAGGGGAGGCAGCTGGAAGTAGGCATGGTGGCTGGCGCAGYGCCTGGGGCCTCCTATCTTGTATTTCAAATGGGACACTGAAAGAACAAACTGGGGATGGTGTGAGTGTTTGAGACCTCAAATCCCACCCTAAGTGACACTTTCTCCAGCAAGGGCATAGGTGATAATTCTACCCAAACAGTACCATTAACCGGGACAAGGTATTCAGATATCAGCGCCTGTTAGGGACATTCTCATCAAACCACCACATAAGCTGAATCTTTTTCCTCTAGTCTGCCACAGAAAAGAAAAAGAAAGCCTGAGCTCCACCCCGCTGCTCTCTTCCTGAGTTCTTCCACCCTGAACTCCTGTTCAGTGACCTTGTAGCTCAAGTGTGGGTRCTGTGGACTATGTCCTGACTCTCAGAATTCTTCCAGTATGCTTCAAGGAGAAATCTCCATGGCCAAGTAAATGGCTAACAGTGACGTGGGAACTCTTGGTAAGGAGTTAAAGATGCTGCTACAGTGGCGCTCCTTCCCTAGCCACCACGGTGAGCACGTCACAGTAGAGCTGCTCACACTTCCCGACCGGTCAGATTCCCGGTACCAGGTTTGTGTCAGCTGATTTACTACATCAGCAGTGTGCAAGTTGTGGCTTCGCCTGTCTGACTCTCTCTATTCTTCAACCATAAGTGTACAGATGACAAACTTCCCGCTTCTAAAAAGGGCTACYGACCCTGACCGCYAGTAAAACACCTCCAAATAAATAGGTGGCATTTTCAGATCCTTGCTGGGTGAAATGGAGACTCCTTTTCAGAGTAATGCAGCTCTCAGATACAAGATTGGGTTTTTATTTTCAGCAATAAAACCAAGTTTGATTCCTTTAAACCAAGGACAGTCCTGAGTGAATACCCTGCTGTTGGTTGGGAGAACTTTCCCTTCCATTCCTCTCACTCGGCCTCCAGCGCCACTTAAACCTGCCTCCGCCGCCTTCTCCTCTTGCTCCGTTGCAGGATCAACGACCTTGAGACTCATTGGATGTTGTACCCAGGAGGTCTGACAGCGATGCTTCTCTGAAGGGCAGACATCACCACCGCAGCGTCTGCTGCTTTACTCTCTTAATGTGAGTTTGACGTAAGATGTTCCCCCACTGAAAAGTCCATCTCTCAAGGATGGTTTATGTTCAGAGAGGTGTGAGGGTAGAAGACATGGCGAAGTCCTTCAGATATAGGGAGATTCATAGGAAAAAGTCTTAGGATTATTTTTACCTACTTGTAAACAGCAGTGTTNCCCCTGTCTGCTGAGACAACTCACCAGCTCGATTTATCTGTAGCCTGTATTGTATTGTCTAAGAAGTTCTTGGTCACATTGCTTATTTCCTTTATATAGAATCTTTGCTTCTTTTTGAGGTTTATAATTCCTAACAATTTTTATTTTTGTGTGTAGAAGTATTTTGCCTGTGTACTATATRCATACAGTGCCTTAGCAGCCGTGTCATTACCAGGCTTTGGTGGCTTACAGAGATGTCTCAACAGTGAAAAGGACTCACTGCTTTTTCAAAAGACCTAAGTTGGGTTCTCAGCACTTATATTGGGCATCTCAAAACTCCATCTCCAGGGGACCCAATGCCTTCTTCTGATATCTGCAGGTTCCTAAATCTAGGAGTCATATACTTGCACAGGCCAACACATGCATACCTCTAAATGAAAATACAATTGGATCACACAAACCCACAACAGGCAGACATACATACATACATACATACATACATACATACATACATACATACAGACAGACAGAGAAGAGGCTTCAGAAGGTGTTTGCCACAGAGTAAGATTTCGGACACTAACTCTTCACTGTGGTGAATTTGAACTGGATTAAACTGGTTTGAACTGTATTAAAATGGTTTGAACCAGAATAAACCAGTTTGAACCAGTTTAAAGCAGAATAAACCAGATTGAACCGGTTTGAACTAGAGAAAAATGGACTGAACCAGATTGAACCGGATTAAGCCAGTTTGAAACAGAATAAACCGGTTTGAACCAGAATAGACTGGATTAAAATGGTTTGAAATGGAAGGAACCAGATTATACCAGCTGGAACTGGTTTGAACCAGAATAAACCGGATTGAACCAGTTTTAACCAGAATAAAACGGATTGAAATGGTTTGAAACGGAATGAAACAAATTAAACCAGTTTGMACTGGATTAAATCAGTTTGAACTGGTTTGAACCAGAATAAAATGGAATGAATTGGATTAAACCAGTTTGAACCAGATTGAACCAGAATAAACTGGTTTGAACCAGATTGAACTAGATAGAAACAGATTTTACCAGGTTAAACTGGTTCAAACCAGAATGAATTTGATTAAACCAGTTTAAATGGCATTGAAGAGGTTTGAACATGATTGAACTGGTTTGAACTGGCTAGAAATAGATTGTTCCAGATTGAACCAGTTTGAACTGCATTGAACCTGTTTGAACTAGATTGAACTGAATTAATCTGGATTGAACTGTATTAAAATAGAACAAACCAGTTTGACCCAGATTAAACAGGACCGAACTTGATTAAACTGGATTAAACTGGAATGAACAGGATTTAACTGTACCGAACTGGATTTAACTCGGTCAAGTTGGAACAAAATGTATTAAACTGGATTAAAATGGAACAAACCAGGTTAAAGTGGACTGAACTGGATTAAACCAGTTTGAACCTCAATGAACAGGATTAAAGTGGTACAAACTGGTTTAAACTGGAACAAACCAGGTTAAAAACCAGATTAAACTGGGACAAACTGGATAGAACTGAACAGATAAGTTAAACTGGATTGAATTGGATTAAACTGCATTGAACTGTATTAAACAGGAATGAACCAAATTGAACTCGATTAAGATGGAACAAATCAGTTTGAACCAGATTAAACGAATAAACCTGTTTGAACCAGTTTGAAGTTGATTAAGCTAGAACGAACTGGATTGAACTGGGTAAAACTGGAATGACAGCATTGGCTCTTGAGCAATAAATGTTCACAGTGTTATTTACTTGGTGTTCTCCTAAAGTCTTGTAGCTCCAGAGGCGTGTCTGTCCATCATGTTGTATAATTTGCATACACTCACTGAGAGTGCTCTTAAACATCTCTGGTGTCATATTGTGTCTGTGCTCAGAAGAGGATTCAGTACAGCACACTTAGGAGTCGGCAAACCTATATGCGAATGTATCCAGAACACAGGAGTCAATTCTCCATGCTTYCTTCATGGAAGAAATCATCACATTCAAGAAGACTCCCACACTTTACTTCCCTGAAACAGGGAGAAAAAAACTTTCTCTGCTCTCTGTCTTGGGTTTCTGAGGTCTGTTCTTGGTTGTTAAATTGAGTAAACCTGAAATTAACCAGAACCCAAAGAGTCAGGCATGGTGTGAGATTTTTCTCAATGATAACTTTTGAAATAGAAAGAAAAATGCATTCCTTATCTGGTTCTTTTGAAGTGATACAATCTAGGTCCCAGCTTCCCATAGTTGCACACATATATAAAAAGGACATGGAAGATTGCTGCATTTCATCATTGTCTGTTTGCCCGACCTCTGGGTCACACATTCATTTGTTCTAGGCACTAGAACCTCCTTCAGAATTCTGGTGTATACTGAAGACCTGCTGAGACACACAACAACATGGGATAAACCATGATTAGATAGAGTTTGTTAGACTCATTAGACCACAGCTTGTGAGATATTTTAATAAATCCACTTTCTACATGCAAAGATCATCCTATCAGGTCTGTTTATCTAGAGAACCTTTCATACCACAACCCTCTGTGTGGGTGTGTGCTCATCTTCCCACAGAGGAAGATGTGCTGGGTCATCATAGTGCTCCTTGCTGTGTGTGATCTGTGTTCTGTTTCTCATCTAGGGTTTTCATACCTATCAGGTATACCAGGTAAAAACAAGCTGCAGTTTACCTCATCCCACCATGAAGGACTCAACCCAAGCCAAATTATATTATTTGCAGGTTTATGAGGGACAACTCTCTCATGGGTTCATGGCTCCCAAGTCACCAGAGGGTTCATGAGTCCCAAGGAGGTCAGAGAAATCTCTATTGGGAGGGAGAATAAGGAGGGACTCTAGGGAGAGAGAGAGAAAGAGCAAACACATCAAGCACAGAGAGAGAAATGCAGGGAGTGAGGAAGAAGAGAGAGAGAATGGAGAAGAAAGATGAGGGAAGAAGGAACAAGGGAGGGAGGGAAAGAAGGAGGGGGAGGGAGACACAGAGACAGAGAAAGAGACAAAGAGCACCAAATGTCTGGATTCTATGGGAAGAGCTTCTGGGGGAGGGGAAAGCCCAGGCCCTGGAAAGTTCAGGGTACATGGTCTTGTGCCAGCCATGCTCTATAACAACCCAACAGCAATATAACAGAAACCTCATTTCCTCAAATGTCTCTAACTGTTCATATTCTGGGCACCCTTCCCCTTGAAGGGCAGACTAACTCCACTGCATGTTGAGTAATGGACTATGCAAGCTCTCTAACTTGATTTTAGGAGGAAGAAGGGAAAGAGCCTACTGAGTGCTGTGCAGGAGCTCAGGCTAATGTGAGGACCTGCTGAGCACAGGGTCACTGTTCACAAAAGGGAGGTACAGGCAGCTGAGAAGTGGCAGGTGGAGGGATGGCCCTCCCCACCCTGGGTTGGAAGCCTGGCTACACAGTGTCCCTTTATCAGGCTCTAACTCTAAGGAAGGTGCTCATGTCACTTAAGACTCACTGGCCAATCAGAGCCTTCAGGGTGACCTGCCAGTCAAAAGAGGAGGTGGGTTCTTCCTGGCACAATGTGGCTGGTTCCTCTTAGTAGCTGGGCAGGCCAGGAAGGTTCAGTGTGAAGTGCTGTAAGCCCTGCTTCTGGGTGTTGTGAGGTGCACTCAGGCAAGCTCTGAAATTGTGAAATGGTGAGCACAGGGTCACTTCCAAACACAGTGACAAGTATAAGCCTGAACAGAGGGAGCTGGTATGGTGGATGTTCCCCAGGGCTGAGTGGGAACTGGAAGCCAGATGTGGCCAAATTTGAGGTTCCTTGTGGTCCTTGCTGGGCAYAGTGGTAGCTTCTGAATTACTTCACTGTGGAGAACTGTGTCTGGGAARAGTATTTGCAACAGTGGTTTGTGT
The DNA here is from genome assembly GCA_002335545.1 of Apodemus speciosus. Lineage (NCBI taxonomy): Eukaryota > Metazoa > Chordata > Mammalia > Rodentia > Muridae > Apodemus > Apodemus speciosus. The sequence continues at coordinate 36,377 of BDUI01004881.1, forward strand.
GTTGAAATATCCATCCATGGCAGGATGGCAAATTTAAAGAACATGCATTTCTACAAAGTTCTTTCCTTAGCATTTAACAATAAAATGTTTGATCCATTTGTAGTTAATTCTGTGCAGGTTGTAAAAGGCATCTTATGTGTTGAGTACCAATCCATTATTAAGCTGTGATGTAAAAGAGAACAACTGATGATGTAAAGGATTGACTAATGCTTAGGAGATAGAAATTCACACCAAGTAGAATTTTGCTGAAGGAGGACAACCTAGAAAACACACCGCAGTTAAGTAGTTTGTTAACCAGGGCTATTGGAGATTAGAATTCTAGGATACACATTTTTGTTCACCAAGATTGTCCAGAAATATGGCTCCAAACCATAACAAAGGGAACAACCCTGGTTTACAACCAGCCACCAATGCCATCCCCATATAAAAGAGGAGGCCTCTAATAAGCTGCCTGGTGAAGATTAGAGGATAACAATCAGCATTAAGGCCTGGTGTGCTGTAAAGGTTCAGTTATCTTCTTGAGAAAATGAGGCTTAATCCATATAGGCAAGATATCACCTAAAGACAATGATTCAAAATGGAAAAAAAAAACCACTGTTGTGTTGATTACTGGTCTGATCAAGCAAGGAATTTTTTTCCCTGAGATTCACATGTATGGAGAATGACATAATTCCTTCTGAAACCAAGGAACATGCTTGGCTAAGTCAGTAACATTCTGGGGCCTAATCTTTGGGAGCTTTCCCTAGGGCCCTTGGTACAGAGCTCCTTCTCTAAAACCAGGAACATGCTTGTAAGAGCTGGTATCTGTGGCCAAGGCCTTACAGAGGGATTGCATCAGATTCTGAGAACAGAACATTTCTCTTAATGTGAGGCAGTGGTTATCAGTCACAAGGCCACTAGAGGCTTGGTCAGGAATGTTCTTGAGACACCCTGAGTTCCCTTTTTGCAACACTGTATGTATATTCAGACTTTTCCTGACTGTGTCCCATTGCATGATGTTTCTACTGACTTCATCGTTTCTTCATATGTTTCTGCTGACATCATAGTAGTCTCCAGTTTCCTTCCATTTCCCCCATGTAATTAGTATACACAATGCTATTCTTCTTAAGAAAATTATTTAGCATAAGACATAATTTGTACAAGAGCTCCCCACACCAGCTTTTCTACTTTCAACTTTCCTCTTCTATGTTTTTCATTATCTTGATCCTTCCACCTAAGATCCTGTCACTGACGAATGACCTGCAGTCTTAGGGAACAGGTATACATAAATGATCCAGGGCATATATTTGCTGTACAAATTTCCCATCTGTCTATATGGCTGGACTTGCAGTCTCTAGTTCATATTTAAATTGTTGAAAACATAACCTGGAACTTGAACCTAAGAGACTTAAGGATGATAGCATATGTGGAGTGCAAAATCTACACTAGGTTGGCTCCTCTTTTAGCATTAACCAGTGTAGCTGGTCTTTGCTACTTTGTGGTTTCTTCTTTTATCCCCACACTAAATCCTCTACCCTGCCACTGTGTGCCACTCCTGAATTCACTCCCTAACACCAGATAATAGAGAAACATGGATGGAAAAGAAAGAGCTTCTTGGATCAAATTTCTTTCCTTCTAGCATGCTTGAACAGTGTCTAAAGGAACAACAAGGATGAAAGATAGGAAAAGCAGAAAGAAGATGCAAAGCCAAGAGTTAGGTTTGGGAGGACTCCTGATTAATATTTCAGCAGCTGCAGCCAGCAACAGCCACAGATTTGYGTTGATTTCATAGGATTTGTATACCCTACAGTACTGTGGGAAGCAAATGTCCTAAAATATGAACAATATCTGTTCTTATCCAGAAGAACTTCCCTGTTCCTTCTACCAAGGTCAATAGAACTTTCATTCCCTCTTCTTGAACCTCAGATGTACCTCCTCTCATATTTCCATGTCTCAACAGGCTGAGCAATCCCCAACCAACAATCCTATAAGTCCAACAACCCAACAATGGTAGGAGACAGCCCTGGCGGAGGTGTTTCTTTCTTTGTTTTTCTTGTAGCAGCAGAGGGGGAAAGAGCATAGTTGGGGGTAAGACTTTGTCTTAAGGAAAATTTAGGATTGCTGTGTAATAAGAAGTTTATTTATCTAAGTCTCAGTTACTATGCTAATGTAGCTGACCTACCTTCTGTATTCCTGAAAAGCCAGAGACTGCAATCTAAGGATGACCCTTAGAAGCTCATCCTAAAACAGCAGGAGATTAAGTAAAGGATTATTTGCTAGATCCTATTCCCTATTGTCCAGAAGCCTCTTGCTTGACTGCCTAGGGGGAATTTAGGAGCAATAAACTTTTGTTGAACCAGGAGAAGAGAATAACACATGCAGAAGGAAATACTTTTACATAAGTGAATATGCATAATCTCACATAAATTCATACACTGCTTCAAACATACATATTTCGATGAAAACTCAGTTGGCTCCAGCTTCCATGCATTCTCACAATTTCATACTTACACACACACACACACACACACACATGCATATAATCTCACTCTTACATACTTATATACTTACTCACACTTTCATATGTACATATGCATATGGATCAAAAGAGCAAACACCAGTGCAGAAAGATCTCAATCATTCTGGTTGAAAAATGGACTCAGATATTCATTGCATTGAGAAAGAAAAAGCTTCCACTCTTTTAATGCTAAATTAAATAAGTCCATGTTTGCAAGAAAAAAAAAACTTTGTGTCTTTTTTATAAGACTAAGCCTGTCTTGTCTTTACCATGCAACCTTTTCTGTCCCAAGGTAAGGAGCAGCCTGCCTGTTCTTTCTACTCTCTCCAACATCTTTTTCTCCTATTTCTCTCTGCATCCTGCACATTGTTCTATTAGTTATTTTATGTTACCTATAGTTTCTCAGTTATTCCACTCTGCATTCTCCTTCTAATCTTGTTCTCTTCTGACTACAAACTTCTCCTCAGTTCAGTTCTTCTCTCTGCTCTGTTCCTCTCACCTAAATTCTTCTGGTCTCTCTTCTCTTTGTCCTCAGTCATTAAACATATTTCAGAATATATGATCACATATTACAAAGTTCATCACAAGTTCACACAAAATTCCAACACGTAAATTGAAATAGAAGTTTACAACAGAGAAAGTTTACATCCATGTCCATTAGGAGTATTGGACCTATCTACAGGTTCATAGAAAATTTAAAACCATAAATAAATTAAAGGTGAAGATTTGTACAGATAAACCAGTTAATATTTTATCTTCTGYCCTAGCACCTATAATAAATCCTATCTCCCTTTTTATGATCATTGGTTAATTGTTTTACAACCTCTTGGAATGTGCTCTGAGTAGGAGCAAGTCTGGTTGCCATCTAAGAGAAATTAACTGGTGACACTTGGGAGACTGACAGAGTTCTCATTGCAGTTTTTACTATCAGAAAAGGACCTAATAGAATTTCCACTATAAAAGAGCTTAATAATCACAGATACAATTTTGGGAATTCTTACAGGATCATCAACAAAACTTAAGTCATCTATTTGTTTATATAGCATCACTATAAGACAGTACATCTTCATGGATCTGCAGAGAACTGCTTCAAATGGGTGTCCTATTACTTATTGATTATTATATATATTTAAAAATAACTGGAAAAGCATATTAATCACAGGAGTCTTTCCTAAAATTAGTCCACACAGTCTTGCTGAATGAGGCATCACCTGTTGCAAATTATATAAGAATCAGAAGCAAACCATTTCAGGATTATCTCCAGCTAGTGTCCCATTATGGCTCCTGTCACTCCACTTTCCCTCTGGGGGTCCTCATATTTGTGTTCCCTTGAAAAAGTTCCCAGATTCCAGATGTCACACTGACACAAAATGTAGTGGCAAGACAATGCTTCTGCTAGTGCATGAAGCAAGTCATGGTTTGCCCCTGCAGACAATCAGAAGCAGCCACACATCCCTATACCTCAAATTAAAATGAAAACGCATTCTTATAATATTTCTTTGTTTTTTAAACAAAACCAAAATTTCAGTATTCTCAAAAGTGTCACTATAAACAAAAATTGGATACATGATATTATTAAAGAGATTCTTTTACAAAAGCCCTCTGTTGGACATTGGTTTAGGAATATATGTAGGCTTCCATTCCCTGCATCTGAMAATTTCTTTTGACCTACAGAAGCTTTGAAATTTCATGAGATCCCATTTATTAATTGTTGCTCTTACAGCCTGGGACTTGTGTGTTCTGGTTAGGAAAATTGTCTCCTGTGCCGATGCCTACAAGTGTATTCTTAATTTCACTTACATTACATTCAAAGGTCTGGATTTATTTTGATGTCCATGATCTTCTTGGACATAGACTTTGAGCAGGGTGATAAATATCAAACTATATCTGTTCTTCTACATGCAGAGAGCCAATAAGACCAGCACCATTCATTATAGGTGCTTTCTTCTTTCTATAGGATGGTTTTCGNGGACCAAGGACCTCCCCTCCCACTGATGCCCAACAAGGCCATCCTCTGCTACATATATGGCTGGAGCCATGGGTACCCCATGTGTACTCTTYGGTTGGTGGTTTAGACCTGGGGARCTTTGGTTGGTTGATATTGTTGTTCCTATGGGGACGAGGATAGATTTTTAAACCTCAAAGCCCACCCCTAGTGACACACCTCCTYTAACAAGTCTACACCTCCTAATCCTTCCCRAACAGTTGCACCAACTGTGGGCCAAACAAGAACATATATGAACCTGTTTTCATTCAAGCCACCACAGGAAGAATCCTGTATTACAAAACATTCTTCTGAAGCACATGTCCACAGTATTGCTATAATTTTGTCATAGAAAAAATGTTGTAACATAAAACCAGATTTCGAATTCACTGGTTAATTAATTAGYTAATTTTAAACATTAATTACTTTTTAAAACACAGTACCTTGCTATGTAGCCTAATATGGCTGTGAACTCCTGGCAATTCTGTTTTAGTTTCCTGRGTGCAATTACAGGCCTAAAGATAAATTTATATGAGAATATTGACTCAGAAACGCTATTAGAACTGTTTTTCTCCCTTTTGCAACCAAGTATATATCTTACACACGGGGTCCCAGTTTGGCTGTTGCCTTGATCTTACTTAAGAAGGAGTCACCAGGGAAGCACAAAGACAACAGAGGAAACAAAACACAGACACACTAAAGGGAGTCTCAGCCTCTGACACACATGCTACTAAAGATGGAAAGTATAGCTTAACTGCTAGATGACCAGACAGAAAGCCTCACRGGCCTGCTCACCCAGTCAAAACCAGGCTGTGAACAAACAGCGGTGAGTTCCCTTGCTCCAGAACCTGCTCACACAACCTCACATTGAAATGAGAGGCCTTTTCCTCAGCCAGARCAGCARCATGCTCTAAAAGCATCCCAGCATCTCAYAGTGGTCCACAGGCCTAATAGTTGCRTCAGACTGTTTTCTTTGTCATTTTTTAAAATCAAGTACCAAGCACTTGGTTTGACTGTTATAACTTCAGTCTGTGAAAGGGGAACYGCCTTGGGCAGATGTGTAGCTGTATCCGTTGTTYGGCACAAGAACAGCTGGAGGTCCAGTGCGCTCCAACTCTGTCCCATTCTTGGTTTTATTGTCAACAGCATATCTTAGTGTGCGTTTCCATTGGTGCTGCTGTGACAGCCTGTCACTGATGAGGAAGCTCAAGAGCATTTGACCTGCTTGGTGCCTCCTTCCCCACGGCGCCCTCACGTGGAACAAGGCAGAAGGGCAAGGAACGACCGGCTTTCTTTGCCATGCTCTTCGTGAGGACKCCTGACCCCATTCTCCAGGAAGGGACCTTCATGGCCTAATCACCTTCTCAAGGTCCCACCTTTTCCTATTGTCCTACAGACAGCATTAAAGGCTGGAAGGACACATATGAACCTTAGTATTCTACCCATGCTCCCCAAATTAATGTCTCACACACAAAATGCATTTATTTCATCTTAACAGCCCCCAAGGTCTTAACCCAACTCACTGCAGCAGCTACGCAAAAGCTTCCCCGTCAGGGCATCATCCGCCCTGCGGTGAACTCCCCTCCAGCAGTGACYCACCCACCCGCGACACCAACCAATTGTGGTTTTGAGCTACAAGAATGGGACAGGTATGTGAAGGATAGATTTCCAAGCTTGGGCTTCCCAGCCAACCAGTGCAGCCAATGGGTAAAGCCCAGGTCCAGTGGAAGGCCCCATCTTTAAGAGAAGGAAGAGAGCCATTTAGGAGATGCCTGTGGGCCTTTGGCTTCCACACGCGTGTGCACATGCGCCCTCCAGTGGGCACACATAAATGCACCTCCACACAGAGAAAGAAGAAAGATCACAGCCGCCATTAGGGAGCTCCAGGCAAGCTTCGGAAAGCACAGGGGCCCTTTGCTACACNCTCCTCCTCCCCCTTCTTCTTTCTTTCTTCCTTCTTCGTTCTTTCTTCTTCTCACTTAGATGAAATGTTATCCTCCCCAAACTACCTGGTTTTAGCTAAGCCAGTATAATTACTGTGTTGGTTGTTTGGTTGTATAATTTCAGTCACTTGGATTTAGGAGGCCTGCTCTTCACTCTGTTTCACAGCATCATTTATAGTCTGTGGCTGTTTGTGACAGCATTGTATTGCTGGCAGTGACTGACTTCCAGACTCGTGAGTAAGGAGGCATCTGCCTCTGTCGCTCCCTATCCTTCCATCCCTGTCCAGTGGGCAGCTTTTCATCTGTCTTGCTTTCTAGCATGTGTGAAGATAGTTTTAATTTCTGGCTTCTCTTTAGAGGGTAGTAAGCAACTCTGGTCTAGTTATGTTTCCTCTTAGTCTTTGAGTTCACACACACTATATAATTTTTCTAAAAAAGTTGGCCACATTGTTGAAGATGAGTAGAGAAAGCAAGAAAATGGAGGAGAAGAACTGGGGGGAGAGTAGAAGGCTACCAAGCAATCACAGATGCTGTCGCCTGAAGCACACTGCTAAAGAGATTTATAGAAAGCCCTGAGARGGTCCCTGTCCCAGGCCTGAGGCTGCGTAATCGTAAATGATAAGAGTTACAGGGAAGGAACAGAGACCCTCAGAGCATCAAGTAACCCTCAGCTATGAGCCTAAAGTGGCCAGATAAAAACAAGACTTGTGTATTTGGATTTCTTTTCTGGAAATACTAGAAAGAACAAGTCAGTAAGATTCCCACTGTAACAAAAGCTAGAGCAGAATTTCTGTCAACAATTGGATGTCCATGATCACAGACACTGAAAAGCCTTCACAAGAACCTTCAGCATCTCCATCAGAGTGCGCAGGGCCGAGTGCTCTGGGCCAGCGATGCTCCTCATGTGTCTTAGTGGACTTTGAAAATTAAAAACTGAAAGATGAAATCATTAAGTAAAGTAAGAATAGCCCGCTGACTCTATTTTACATCTCTCTTTACACGGGTCTAACAGTCTTTAACATTGACATATCCACAAACCTGTGTGAAGAATGAATTGTTTGATTATACAAYCAAGTTTTCTTCTGTTATAAGAAGAAGGAGGTTTTAAAAAACAAAACCTGTATTTGCTGTATTTCTTTAAGGGTAATGACTGAATACCCATCGTGTGGTTGGGCGGGGAGTTGTTAGATGGCTCTGTGAAGGAGACTTGGTTCTGCGCCTTGCTCATGCCCACCCAGGACGGCCTGTAAAGCCTTCGTTGCTATTCTTAGGTTCAGCCTTCCTCCATTCGCCATGTAAACTTGTAATGAGTGACCTATTTGCAGGACTCCCGTCCAGATTAGCAAACACAAGTTGATAGGACTTCAAACACCATTTCCCTTGTAATGTCTCCTTCCTGGTGTGTTTGAACCGAGGTTGCAGTGAAGTCCCACAACACCAGCAAAGGATGGAAGACATACTTTGGACACATTACACATTTGCTGTTGGATTGGTTTGGGGGCATTGTATGTTTAAAACTATTTTACTGACGTCAATTTGTGTGTGTGTGTGTGTGTGTGTGTGTGTGTGTGTGTGTATTCCCTATATTCAATTACCCAACTCCATACAGGATTGTGACCCATGGCTTAAGAAAACATGCTGCAGTCTATGTAGGGTTTTTTAAAATGTAAACCAAGAACTTCTTACTGACTTGTCGAGGCTTTGCGGGTGTTGAAGAGAGTAGATGGCCCTACACTCATGCACACACAGGCATGACTGCGTAGATGCAGAGGGTTTTTAAAGAGCACACGGAGTCGGGACAAGATGAGGGAATCAGGGAGAGGCTGGAAGGATGGTAAAGGACCGTGGTTTGACCAAAACACATACGCACATATGACATTTTCAAACAGAAAAAGATTATTAAAAGAGAAAGAGTAACATGACTGTAATGACACTTGGGAACAAGAAGAGAGAATTGTGGCCTATTGTGCTTCATTTAAATTAATAAGCAATTAGAATACACTAATGGCTCTGAGACATAGTTTTAAAGATAATTTTACAAATAAAGGCAAATGTCTTACTTGTTCACCCAGAGCGAAGCCACTTAAACCGTGATGGTATTTCCTTTTCATTGTTTGCCTTTCCTTTGGAATTTGCATATAAGATATAAATTAGATTAAGCTCTGAATGAGGACTGAAATATGAAAACATAAGTCCACTGTCCGTGGACCCTGTTACTAGCCAGCGATGATTACAGTCCCCAAGTGTCCGTCTTTCGGGGGAAGGGCCTCCAGCGAACAATGGAGGCATAGTCTGTGCAATCAAGGCTGCGAGGCTCTGAAGGAAAGCCAGGCTTCTTCCTAGGCCCTTTAAAGAATATGAATAATAATCTTCAATGAGAAACTGACCTATGCCTAAGCTTAGAGAATGTCAGTGGTCTTAAAAAGTCCATCAAAATGGAACAATACTTTATAAACATCGAAAGAGAAAAGAAACAAGCCCTAGCCCCATCAACGTTGGTACAGTTTTCATTCTGGCGAGTTTCTCCACTTCTTGACCACATGCACAGTTATTGTCAGTTCTCAGGCAAAACTTGCTTCTCTTTGTTAAGTGTTTTATCCTAAATCTGATTTTTTTATACAATTGTCATAATTATCATTTGGAAGAGTTTTAATAATCTCATTTATGGGAATTTATCACATGGAAAAAATTCGACAGAAGGAAAAAAATACTCTATAAAGATGTCCATGGCAGCATTACGCATGGAAATAAAGCGGTGAATGCAGTCATTGTCCAGCAGCGGTAAATCAGGGCTATAAACAGGATGGAACATGACATCGGGGCTTTCAGCAGTAGCCAAAAGAGTGGAGATTCTAATCATGGCTCTTGGTCTGCTCTCGGGCCTCTAATGGTCCAGCTGAGGTTCACAGGAGGGTGATTCATGGTCCAGCTCTGCCTCTTTTGTTACACTTCTTAGAAAATAGCTCACTTGGCAGAGGAGAAGAGTAATGAGTGCAGGAGGTGCAGGGTNCCTAGCACCTATAATAAATCCTATCTCCCTTTTTATGATCATTGGTTAATTGTTTTACAACCTCTTGGAATGTGCTCTGAGTAGGAGCAAGTCTGGTTGCCATCTAAGAGAAATTAACTGGTGACACTTGGGAGACTGACAGAGTTCTCATTGCAGTTTTTACTATCAGAAAAGGACCTAATAGAATTTCCACTATAAAAGAGCTTAATAATCACAGATACAATTTTGGGAATTCTTACAGGATCATCAACAAAACTTAAGTCATCTATTTGTTTATATAGCATCACTATAAGACAGTACATCTTCATGGATCTGCAGAGAACTGCTTCAAATGGGTGTCCTATTACTTATTGATTATTATATATATTTAAAAATAACTGGAAAAGCATATTAATCACAGGAGTCTTTCCTAAAATTAGTCCACACAGTCTTGCTGAATGAGGCATCACCTGTTGCAAATTATATAAGAATCAGAAGCAAACCATTTCAGGATTATCTCCAGCTAGTGTCCCATTATGGCTCCTGTCACTCCACTTTCCCTCTGGGGGTCCTCATATTTGTGTTCCCTTGAAAAAGTTCCCAGATTCCAGATGTCACACTGACACAAAATGTAGTGGCAAGACAATGCTTCTGCTAGTGCATGAAGCAAGTCATGGTTTGCCCCTGCAGACAATCAGAAGCAGCCACACATCCCTATACCTCAAATTAAAATGAAAACGCATTCTTATAATATTTCTTTGTTTTTTAAACAAAACCAAAATTTCAGTATTCTCAAAAGTGTCACTATAAACAAAAATTGGATACATGATATTATTAAAGAGATTCTTTTACAAAAGCCCTCTGTTGGACATTGGTTTAGGAATATATGTAGGCTTCCATTCCCTGCATCTGAMAATTTCTTTTGACCTACAGAAGCTTTGAAATTTCATGAGATCCCATTTATTAATTGTTGCTCTTACAGCCTGGGACTTGTGTGTTCTGGTTAGGAAAATTGTCTCCTGTGCCGATGCCTACAAGTGTATTCTTAATTTCACTTACATTACATTCAAAGGTCTGGATTTATTTTGATGTCCATGATCTTCTTGGACATAGACTTTGAGCAGGGTGATAAATATCAAACTATATCTGTTCTTCTACATGCAGAGAGCCAATAAGACCAGCACCATTCATTATAGGTGCTTTCTTCTTTCTATAGGATGGTTTTCGTTTCTTAGTAAAAAATCAAGTGTCCATACACATGTGGGTTTATTCAATTGGTAATATTCCATTTATCAACCAGTCTTTTTCGGTACCAAAACCATGCAGTTTTTATCAATATTGTTCTATAATAGAGCTGGAAAGTAGGGGTGGTGATTTCTACAGATTTTTTTTTTTTTATTGTCCAGGATTGGTTTGGCTGTCCTGCCTGGAGATTTTTTTCCATAAGAAGTGGTGAGTTTCTCTTTCAATGTTTTCAAATATTGAAATGGAATTTTGATGAAAATTTCATTGAATCTGTATATTTGTTTCGGTAATAGGGATTTGTTTTTTTCTATTTCAATCCTACAGTCCACAACAACGGGTGATCTTCTTTACATCTTCTGAGGACTTCTTCATTGCCTTTCTTCAGGAACTTCAAGATCTTATCATACTGGCATCTCCCTTGCTTGGTTTGCGCTACATCAAAATGTTTGTAATTATTTACATCTCTTATGAAGGAAGTTGTTTCCCTAATTATTTCATTAAGCATGCTTATCATATTTTTAAAATCAAGGCTGCTGGTTTCTTTGAATTATTTTTTTTTCTCCAGCCATTTGTTGACATTGTTAATCAGCTGTAATTAGATCTCGCATAAAATTTTGTGGGTCCCTTATGTACAATATCATATCTTCTGCAAGTAGTTATACCTAGCATCTTTCTTTCCAGTTGTATCCACTTGATCGTCATTTTTTTTGTCTTATTGCTCTACTTAGAAAAACAAGTTCTCTATTGAATACACAGGGGCAGAGTGGACAGCCTTGTCTTGTACCTGATTTTAGTCAGATTGCTTAAAGTTTCCCTGCATTTATTTGAGTTTGGCTGTTGGTTTGCCATGTATTACTATTATTATATTATGGTTCGTGCCTTGCATTACAGTTTTCTTCAAGACATTTAACATGAATGGGTGTTGGCTATTATCAAAAGTTTTTGCAGCATCAAATGAGATGATCACATGATTTTTTTCTTTGAATTTGATTATATAGTGCATTACATTGATGGATTTTCATATAGTGAACTGGGATGAAGCCTGCATTCTTGGGATGAAGCCTACTTACTTGTGGTGAATGATGGTTTAGATGTGTTCATGAATTTGATTTAAAAGAATTTATTAAAAGTTTTAATTTCATTAATCATTTTATTCATTTATAATTCAATTGATATTCACCATTCTGGGTTTCCCCTCTAAAAGTCCCATCCCAAACTCCCTCCACTTTGCCATTTTGATAGTGATCCTCCTCCCGCTCTCCCATTCCCACTTTACCACTCTAGCATTCACATACACTGGGACATCAAGCTTCAATCAGACTAAGGGCCTCCCCTCCCACTGATGACAGATATAGCCATACTCTGTTACACTATTTTTCATCAATATTCATAAGTGATAATGGTCGAAAATATCTTCCTTTGTTGCTCCATTCTGTGGTTTAGGTGTCAGAATAACTGTGCCTTCATAGAATCAATTAGTTAGTGTTCCTTCTGTTTCTAATTTGTGAAACAGTTTGAAGAGTATCGGTATTAGCTCTTCACAGAGGCCTTGTAGAATTCTTTCCTGAGTCCATATAGCCCTGTCCTTTGGTTTTGTTTTTCAATTTGTTTTTTTTTTTTCCTTTGTCTTATATTTTGGTTCGGTTGTTTTAATGACTGCTTCTGTTTACTTAGGGGTTATGATACTTTTCATTTAGTTTACCTAATCTTGATTTAAGTTTCATAAGTGGTATCTGTCTAGAAATGTATCCATCTGGTCTAGATTGTTAAGTTTTTTGAGTATAGGCTTTATTAAATTTGTAAAGAATTAATTTAATTACTACTATAATAGATGCCCATTACCCAACTCCAATTCCCCATACGAGGCAGAAACACTGAAGTGTATATACCTTAAGACGTGAAAGTCACTCACCCCATTTCAAAATATGTCAGCTAAGGTTTTCTAGGATCAAATGAAATACGTGTGATAAAGTAAGGACTCAAGTACATCAGTCACATCTATCACTCATACACACAGGAACTGAAAGAGCTGTACATATTTCCTTATAGCTTACTACATACTACACAGGATGTATGAGCACCAGAATGTGTGTGGGTGCGTTTTGCTCTTTCTCCTTATGATTAATTTATTTATATATTCATTTATTTATTTGTTTTACTTATTCACATTGCATAGTGCTCTCTGCTTCCCACTAGATCAGTCAACCAAAATTCTTCCCCTCCATCCTGTTTGTCACTGCCAGCCTGGTCCCACAGGTACCCTGTGTGATGTGGACATGAATGAATGTAGTAGCAACCCTGTCAATTTGGAGTAATGTACTGAACTTTCCTTAGATTATCAACAGGGACACATCACATGGATACCTTTCCCCTTCAACTATTTGGATTCACAGACAGGAGCTGAGCATAACTGCCCTCAGAACAGGTCAGCACAGCAGCTGACCAAAAGAGATGCAGAAACCCACAACAAAATATTAGACAGAGCTTGAGAAATCTTGTGTGGGCAGTTGTGCAAGGATGAGGAACCCTGAGAAATAGGGACTCCACTAAAATACAAGAGTCAACTCTGTGGGCTCTCAGATACTGAATCACCAACCAGAGWGCATACAAAGTCTGGGCCTAGCCCTCCCCCTGACATGAGTAGTACATGTGCAGCTTGGAGTTTCATGTGGGTTCCTCAGCATCTTGAACAGGGGCTTACCTTGATTCTGTTATCTTATTGTGAATTCAAATTTTGATAATCTGACTCCAGAATACTTGATGGATTCTATGCTGAATACTTATAGTATATGCATTATACTTATATTCAAAAAATAGAAATATACTTATAAAACCAGCGATTATGATTAGGATAAGATATATATTAAATTTTTATAATCTAGCTTATCTTATCAAATCTCAAATATACCCACCCTCACCACAAACAAATATCCCTCCCAGCCATGTGTCCTTCATGATTTATTGTGTTTTGATCACAAATTGAATACACATATCTGAAAGTAACCTGTGGCCTCACTGTCTGAAGTCAAGTACACCTTGAAGTATCTCATAGAAACCTGATTACTGAGTAATAAAACTACGGGGTCAATGTTCCAGCTCCTGCAAGCAGCAGAACTCAGTGGCTTTGGCCATGTATCTCTGGCTTTATATTCAAGAGGAAAAGGAGACTACTGGGACAATTGTTGCTGGTTAGCTGGAGCTAAGCAATTAGTGGTGACTAAGAAAAGACCAGCATCATTGAGGTGAAATCTGGGAAGTGTTTTCTGAGAGCACAAAGAAGCTGTATTCCAGAGATAGCCAAGTGTTCCTCATCCTGAAGCTGTACTTGGTAACTTGTAAGAATCATCCAGGTGGTGCTGGTTTTGAAGGCATGAAGGCATCATGAAGAACAGCTGAGGCCTGGTACTGTGAGAGGCCATGGAAGGCTATTGGTGAAAGTGTACCCTCAGTTGTAATTGACAGTCCAGGACTGAAGGGGTCATGCAAAGGAGTTGAGGCTTAGTACCATGAAGAGAGCCTATGAGAGGCTTTGGTGAAGCATAGTTGCAGTGGAAGACCCTAGCATATTGGAGATGCCAGTACNGCTCAGAGAGGCACAGGTGACATTCTTTCCACTCACAGCTTTGTTTTGTTTTCGGACAGGCATGTTGCTCTGTCCTGGATCACCTGGTTCTGAAAACCAGACTTGGAAAAAGTAATTTGATCAGTGAAGGAGCCCCTGCTGGTGGTGCGGCGGGACTGCACTAACCCGGTGGTTTGGACCAGAAGGGTCCCGGCCTGTACCAAGGCTGCGATGGGCGACCTGCCTGTCGCGGTTCTGACATGTGTCCACACACACGCAGGAGGGCGAGGTGGCCAGGGCAGCCTGCGGCTATGCTGACTTGCTGCGGGGCTGCAGTTAGCTCGCCAGGAATATGTTTAGAAGCTGTACCGTTTCCATGTTTACGGCAGTCAAAGGAAAATTCTTCCACTCTCGCTGCTATACYTGTTTTGAAATAAAGTACCAAAATAATTTCAAAAWWWTTTTAGTGCAGTGAGATAATAGCCTAAAATGTTAATGTGTGTGTCCTTTCTTGGTCTTTCCTGTGACTTCTAACCACTTACTGCCCAGTTAGGCAGCAGTTCTCAAGTATATAGCTGTTCAATCAATCCAAAGCCTAGCACTGAAGGATTTAACTAAACAAAAAGTTAATGCTCACTTTCAAATTTTCAAACAGGTATTTGAGACTCGGGGCAAGGATAACTGATGAAGAGAGAAGGTGTTTTGCATTGTTAAAAAGAATCTTGGAAAACTGAGGTATCAAACCATGACATAAACAAGAGGCACAGAAGATGATTGGCGAGGGGATCCGCTCGCCCAGACTAAAGTCGCCTCAACTGGAGGAGGAAGGGGGAGGAAAGGACAGCCATGGTTGAAAGATGGGGGAGGGAAGGAAGGAGGCCTTGCACGTAGGAGTGTCAGTTCCACCCCCAGCGCTGTTCCCTGGGTGGGCTCTGGGAGGAGACGAGGTTCTACATTTCTCCTTTGCCGCGGAACAGAGGTGGTTCTAGACGTGGCAATGGGGAGAGAATCTAAAACTTCACTGTCCTTAGGATAACAAACAGAGCACGCGGAGGAGGTGGCGCATTATCAGACCTACAGTACCCAAGGTTCATACAAGGGTCACGCAGAGGAACTGAGTCTTGTATGGAAACAGGAYAGGAAGAGTGAGAGACGCTGGCATGGGCAGTCGTCCTGCGTTAGAGACCAGTGAGACTGAGGGCAAGCAGAAGATGCCAGTCTGTGTAGGTGGAATGGGCTCTGGTGCCCAGTAATGCCAGTGCCTGGGTGCTGTTAGATCCTTGCTCATCAGAGAAGCCACCATGCGGAAAAGAGGAGGGGATCAGGAAATCTTTCCAAACGTCTGGAGAAGTTCAGCTTGACTGGCATTAATTGAGATGTCATGTATAAAGGAAACRATTTCATTGAATAGAAACTACATTTTGCAATCTGGATTTGTAGATCATGAGATTAAAAGTATGTTATTTATTAGTCTAAGAATCTTCTCAAAAAATTATATTATGCTTTACAAGGCAGAAGGGCGGGGACGGCCAACTTTCTTTGTCACGCTCTTCATGAGGACACCTGATCCCATTCTCCTTCGTGACCTAATCCCCTTCTCAAGGTCCCACCTTTCCCTATTGTCACATGGATGGCATTAGAGTGCTCCCCCAATTGACAGCTCACACATTCAAACCAAACACCATAAAATATTCCCATATGAAAGCTTAACCATCAGCCTTCGATGAGGAAAGTTTCCAAAGTGTAGATTAATTTCATCATGATTTACTAACTACCTTAGGGAAGTGTCTTAATTATTTTTCTATTTCTCTGGTAATATACTATAACCAGGGCAATTTGTAAAAGGAAGCATTTAATTC
>BDUI01004882.1:30704-47166 GCA_002335545.1 Apodemus speciosus
GTGTGTGTGTGTGTGTGTGTGTGTGTGTGTGTGTGTGTGTGTAGTTATCTTCCTCCTACTGTTCTTCAACAGAACCCCAAACAACAGATACTAACCTAAAGCACCAGCATTGTGTCAGCCATTCTCGGGATCCACTTAATTAAAACCCTTTTACATCTCTAGTGAAACCCAGAGAGCTAAAATGAAATTTGGTATGTGGGT
Organism: Apodemus speciosus; assembly: GCA_002335545.1. Lineage (NCBI taxonomy): Eukaryota > Metazoa > Chordata > Mammalia > Rodentia > Muridae > Apodemus > Apodemus speciosus. Next base: position 30,906 of record BDUI01004882.1, read on the forward strand.
TACGTATTTATGCTAGATCTGCCTGTCAAAATAATACAGACTTTTAGATATATTATGTATACTCTGTTTCAAAATCAAAGAGAATGAGGATGGATCTTTATGAAAGAAGTGGGCTCTGGGAGTTAATTTTCCKACTCCTTCACTTTGTGTAAGTTTGAAAATTTACATAAACATGAAGTGATGATTCTTCCTTCCATTCTATCTGTGTCACAGACATAAATCTATACTCTTACACAATCGATATATGTGTGTGTGCACATACACTCCAGAGCAGAGAGCCTGTTCTTAGAACCACATGGTCCTGATTGCAGCCCACACTGTTCACTCATCAAGAACCAGTAGGGCTCTGACATCTGTCAGTTTCTCCAACGCAGCACCACCTGGAGCACTTGAGTGTCAATTCCTCTTGACTCTCTCTCTTGGCCTCTAGAATGAGAGCTGTGCCGATGGAAGGCATCTCTGCGCGGCAGTTTTCAATTGCAAGCATTCTATAATCCTCTCTGTCCCCTGTCGGCAATGCATCACTATTCTGTGCTCTGCTGCTCAGGCTGGACACGAAGTCTGCAATGTGATATCTCAGGGAAAAGCCAGGAATGTGCCTAAATACTTTCCCCTGGAATTCTCTCCAGCAGAAAGCAGGCCTGGGAGGCTGTTCTTCTCATTCCTGTCTGTTACTTCGTTTCCTTTCCATTGTTACTTTCTTAAATTACCAAAATAAGCATGATATATGGCTTCTCCTCATCTCTCAGGCAAGCTTCTTTTTGTCTCTCTATACAAGTTACTCTTTTTTTGTTAACCTCTGATGCTTTTTCCTTAATATAATCCCTYAGTGTCTCTAAATAATTTCTGTACCAGATGAATTTCTTACATCAAAAAGAAGAGGCCACATGCTAGAAAACTTTGAAAATTGTCTGTTTATAAGCTATGCAATAGACATTTTAACCTAAGATAAAGTATTTAATGATTTGGACTAATTAGGGATTGCCCAGTCAGAATTATAAAATATTTAAAAAGAAATATACCATAAAATAAAAACTATTATAGCAGTAAAGGACAGAGACTTGCAAATCATTGAAAGTAGGGATATTTGAAGACTTATTGTAATGAGCGGTCGATATTTTAAAATTAGTATACTAACAACTTTGTGAGTAATTTTTTGCTTTTAATGTATTCACAGACCATCTTTCTTTGAGTACAAAATAAACTAGAAAGCTCCACGCCTGTATTTTCATAGATTTTTGAGTTGCTAGAGCCCACATTCATATAGTCCCACTCTCATAGAGAAATATTTTTAAACAATTCTAATTTACTTCCACTTTTTAAAAAAGTCACTCAGAAATCTTTCTATGCTTGTGTTTTGTCTATAAGCAAAAAATGCAAAAGAATCCTTCATTAACACAGATGTTTTTTGTGAAGTATCCGAGGGAAATGGAGATTCATTAAAATAAGTAAGACACAAAGAGCAGACCAGCCAATCGCTGGTGAGCAGACCCAGCAGCCACAGAGCTGTTTCACAAACAACCATTACCACCCCTCTCCAGGCCCCCAGACCCACAACCTTCAACTTGCAACCCCTTCTCAGCCTGAGATCCCCTTCCTGAGGGGAGATTGCAGCCCTCTCAGGCTCTAAATTTGCCCTAAACATTTTTTTTTTATCAGATAGAAATGCTTTTGTCTGAACTTGCATGTTAGATAGCTCTCTCTGCCTAAGTATTTAAGTTTGTTTTTCAGAATTATCAAATAACTTAATACCAACTTATTATTATTATTATTATTATTATTATTATTATTATAATAAATTTTTAGTATGACTTCCTTGTTTATAGTCAAGTTTGTCAACCATCCTAAAATCGTTTAGGATAATATTTTCCTTTGTAACCTTTTTCATCTCCTGATTTACTTATTTATCCTATTGTGTGTGTATATATGTAAATAAATTCACCGTTTTTGTCACTTCTAAGTGTTCAGTCCAGTAAAGTTAGGCACGTGCATACTGTTAGGCGAAGATCACCATGAAAGCAGTTGGAAGAGCCTTTAGCCCTAGGATCCAGGGTAGTTCTGAGACCTTGGTCCAAGGTACAGAGTTTGAGCTCTATCTGAATAAGTATCTTAACTAGGAAGTGACTGAGCAACTTGTCACACACACACACACACACACACACACACACACACACACGCACACAAAATCCTACTTACAGTTAACTACTTAAAATAGTTAAATAGTAGTTAACTACTTAACTACTTAAAGTTAGCTAAATGCAGTACAAACATCCTTGCTGTCCTAAAATTTGAGTATACATCTGTATCTGGCTAAAGGGAACCCTCATGGCTAAATCGTAAGCTGAGCACTCTAGTCTGATCCAGAGAACATATGTAGGTATTTCATTAGGAAAAATGTGTCTGAAGTTGAGGTTGACATGAGCTTGACAGCTAAGATTGAGAGGAGAGAGGAGACACACCCCAAATCCCTAGTACCCTAGCATTTCTCCTCTAAGCCCCTTTTTATTAGGTATGAGTGGGTTCCCACATTGTGGGTTTTCAGAGGTGAATTGAGTTTCCCTCAGTTACTTGGCTCAGACTGGCTTGGATGTTCCTGAGAAAACACAATTAGGTGGGAGAATATGCTAAAAATAAAGGGGGTCCCAAAAGCACCATTAAAGTTAGTTAGCATATTAACTTGGGGGAACTTGGATTGGTTTTTCTATGTGAAGAATCAGAGCAAGTTTCCAAAGATGTTCCTGGGATTGTCTATTTTTTTTTCTGGAAACTTCTTCAAGTTCTTGGCTGCTTGAGAATGAATACTCTAGGGAATGAAACTGTATCTTGTTCCAACAGTCAAGAGTAGGGATGCTGAGTATGGGGAATACACCTGAATCAAAAGACTTGGTAAATTTATCTTCTAATTCTGAACCCAGAGTGAAGAAACCAAAGGAATGACTACTTAGCAGACGTAGAAGACAGCAAGTGTCTAGTACTTCTCAGGTACCACATGGACGGAGGCAAGCCCTGTAGGTGCACTATATAATCAATGTCAGCTTACCCTTCCCAAGACTAACGCTTCACAGAGAGAAAAGCAGGCTCAAGGATGTGTAAATTGTGCTAATAAGTAATCCTGCCTGCACAGGCTTCTGATGCACCACTGGAGAGGCAGGTAGACTTGTCTGCTAGACCCCATGGGCACCAGATTTCTAATAATTGCTAGTGGCAGGCTGGAAGGTAGTGTGTCACATGGCAGTGTGTCACATGGTGGTGTGTCACATGATAGTGTGTCACATGATGGTGTATCACTTGGTAGTGTCATGTGGTGGTGTGTCACATGAYGGTGTTTACAAAACATAAAGAAGAAAATGCTTGAAAAAAATAGAGAAAAACTCATACTAGAACCAGAACAAGTTTTTAGGGCAGTGTCGAGCAGGCAAGATTCTAAGCTATAACCTTGATGAAGGTGTCAATAATTCCACAGCAACATGCACTCAATGAGTTTTGTGCATTTGATAAATGGGTGTTGAGTGCGTTCCARATGCTAGATGCTGAGCTTGGCCATGGGGAGCTTCTTGGGAACTAAACAGACCTGGCCCTGGTATTGCTACAAGCTTTAAAATCCAATAAAATGCAAATGAAATTGTATCAGAGAATTAAAAAGGACTTAAAACTATGTTTCAGGGAACAATGAAAAGAATATATTTAAACTAGAAAATATTTTATTTTAAAGAGCATTTGAAGGGTTGATGGAAGGAAAAAGAATCATGTTTTGTGTTTGGCTTCATGATGTGTAAAGTGTGGCCTGCCTCTGTCTGCAAAAGGATGATACACCCTGGTCTACAGACATTGCACTCGGTGTGTGACTTGTGAACACTGGAAGGATATTTGGGAGGGGACAAGCTACATTTATTTGTGGCCCCTTTTTAGAGTCCCAGGACCTCTCCCATGCTAGGCAAGTGGTATAGAACTGAGGTATATCTCCAACCACCGGCCACGCGCCCCATGGTGTTCCTCCTTATGTGAGAAGTCCACATCTATACCCAAGTCTCCTGAATAGCCATGTTATTTGCTCTGGCCACTGGCATGTGTGCAGAAGTGATCATGGAAAGCGAGGGCAGCTAACCAGAGTAGAGGTGAAGGGCATCTTTGTTTTATCCAGAAAGGTCTGTCGAGGAGAATGGTGTCTAGTAGTAACTGAGTATTGAGTTTAAACCCATGTAGCTCCTTTAACCAAACAGGTACTGTCTTAAGCCAAAGCCCAAAGTGAGGTTACTAGAAAGCACAACAGAAGCATTCTAATTGTTATTATTTCTCAAAATTAGGTGGTCCACCTATCATTAACACGTATTAGTGTTGCCAATTTCTCTGTAATTGTTGGTTTGATTCAACTCTCTTAAATCAATTTTATTGATGTTTAAGGACACCTACAGTGTATCACGTGCAGTTTCGGCTAAAAGTTTAGTGATCGGGCTGGAAATGAAAAATTGATGCCTGGCTTTGTTACTGGCCCTGTTTACTCTGCTCTTGCATAGCGGCCTGCTTAAGTATCCAGCACTAGAGAGCAAATTCTCCTTTGTGACCAAGAGGTGAATATGCAAAGGTGCGGAATGATGAGACATGAGAAAGGAGGATCTTTTGCCTTCTTTTTCTCTATTCAGTATTTGGGGTTTTCCTAGAGGCTGAAATCCCTCTAGATGCCAGCTTGTACCTTTCTTACAGTGAAAAACTACTGATTCTGAGAAGGAGTATAGAATGAACTTCAATCAGGCCGTGCTTTCTGGGACTCTGCCTTGCCCGCTAGAGTCTCCTGTCCACTTCTCATTGTTGTGGATACATCTAGAAATCCCCTTCATGTTGACCGGAGTAAACCATCTTTTTCATGAGCGGTAGATACTTCCCTATTGGTCCCTGCACAATCCCCAAGGTGTCTCAATTCCGCCTTGTTGGGTATCTGCCACTACAACAAGGGGCGGGAACTGTCCTTCACTCTTCTTCCCCCTGATCACTAGCTAAGACTTCAAGCACAGACAGCAAATATCACACGCTTAATGTGAAAGGCTCCATGAAGAACACCGGGATACTAGAAATCATGCTTTCATGCTTTATAATCCAGATGAAGAAAGAAAAGAAATATGAAATATGTAAAAGAAAAAGCCAAAAAAGTATAAAAAATATATCTTGGTATTAAGATAAACTATTGACCCTGACACTACTTCTAAATTACTTGCACCAAAAATATCGTGTTCATGTTTGGAAGAGGAGCCGTTTATGGTGCAGTGAGGCGATAGTGGTTAGACACTAAAGGTGATCCTTGAGGGGAGCTGAGAGGAGAGGGGAGGGTTTGCTTCCAAAAGGTAGAACAAGCTAGGTGAGCTGAGTGAACAGAAACAGGTGCCAAATATTTTAGCTGTGCCTAGCACACAGTAGGACTTACTATATACTGGCTGAAGAAAAAAAATGTCACGGCAAAGCATCAAGAACAAGACCAAAACAACAGAGTCAGGTCCAGCTGAGAAGACGGTGATGTCCCAGGTTGAGGGACTTGGTCTTTGCTTTTTGAGGGTGCTCCTTGAGAGGGGGTGCACTGTCATGGATTCAAGGCCTGGTCTCCCCATCCAGGCAATGGGGCTTTGCCTTCTCTTATCTCCTCCTACATCTTATCAGTCTTAACTTCTTCTAAGATTACCACAGACGGGAATCTGACCTTCCTCAGATATCTCAGTGTATTCACAGCTTGTAAATAGCCTTGAATGACTAAGTTCATGCAAGCTTGGATACGACCCTGTGATGGCTAGTTTTAGATCAATCAGCTGTACTACCAATGTGAGATGGTTAGTGTTGACTTGACAACAAATACCCAGATACTTGGTCCAACAGAGTTCAAGCTGTTTACACTTGGGTGTTTTAGATGGAATTAACATTTCCATAGGTAAGTAAACTGAACAATTCACACCTGCTGAGCATCCATTCTGTGCAATAATAACTCAGAAAGTGTGGAGTAGAAATTTCTATTCATTAATTTCCTCTTCCATTAAGTTCATCCTGGGGGGTGCACTAAATAAAAGTGCTTCTGTGCCTCCTTTCGGGTTAGCGCTTACTACACACAGCACTTAATAAATGGTGGTGCCATGGCTCTCATCTGAAAATGGTTAAACTAGGGCAAGTTTTAATACACATTCCTCCTCTCCTGCCCCCTGATTCTACTTCCAGGGATTGAAAAGGCCCCAAGCACGCTAGGGAAGCACTCTACCACGGAGCTATATTCCCAGACTGAATCTGGATTTTCAAGTGTGATGAACTTCACCCAGTTCTTTAATCCCGATGGATCTTTGCATTGATGGTGGCTGTGAAGCATTCATGAGCTCTTTTAGCCAACTGCTTCGGAGACACCAAAGAAAGGAATGCTTGAGAACTCCATAAGAACTTTCATATAATACCAGTGAGTAAGCACACCTTTCTGCCTAAAGAGCTCTGATTATCTCCCACAATAAAGCTCACTGTGGTTTTCTGGGTTTCAAGAATAACCACTAACAGTAATTGTTTAAGGAGCATACTTTCACAAACACAGAGAGAATGTCATGGCTTCTTCCACATTGCAGGTTACTAATCACTGCACAGCCTCAGCATAGAGAATGTCTGACTCAAAGCTGGGGCCATGGTTCCAACGTAGAGCACTTGTCTAGTATGTAAATGTGTGTGGTCCTGGATTCAATCCCAAGTGCCACACTCAACCAAAGAGTAGTTGACCAAATAGGTGAATGAGTGAGGATATCTCAACAGTAATGTGAAAGCTACAAACATTGAAAGTTGTTCAGGGAAACGTGCTGAATAACTGAAAACAAGAGCATCAAGGTAGTAGTTCAGCAATGAATGGGAGAGAGCTGGATTCTATAAATAACCGTTTTTGTTGGTTTTGGTTTTGCTTTAAAGGGCTGCCCAATACAGATCTTCATATTTTCCAGGCTGATTTCTGGTATTGCCAAGTCCAGGCTTCTGCACCTGAGGGTGAGGGACTGATTTGGGGAGTTCTATTTCCACCCTATCACAGAAGTCAACTCTTAAAAAGCAGAGTCCCTGTCAAGCCTGGGAAGAGCTCTCAGTGCCTCTCCCACCTCTCACTTCTGTCCTCTCTTCTAGAATTATCTCTCAGCTTCTTGACTGTCTCAGTCTCAGGACTGAGCCTCAGTCAGTCAACCCTCATACCTGATAGCTGCTATCTGCTGATGTTTTCCCAGGTCTATGTGTTTGGTTTAATTTTAAAGGCCTTCAATACATAAAAGAGTTACTTTGGGAGAAAAGACACTAGCATCACACCACCACTGCCACATTTATTTCTAGGGGCGCTCACTGCTCATTAGCCAAAACAAGCTTGCCTTTCTTATTAAATTAGTACCTGGAATGAAGAGCGCCCATAGATCACTTCGCTGGAACCATGTTGTACTGGCTGGTTTCGTGTGTCAACTTGACATGGGCTGGAGTTAGCACAGAGAAAGGAGATCTTCAGTTGCGGAAATGCCTCCATGAGATCCAGCTGTAAGGCATTTTCTCAATTAGTGATCAAGGGGAGAGGAACCATCATGGGTGGTGCCATCCTAGGCTGGTAGTATTGGGTTCTATAAGACAGCAAGCTGAGCAAGTCAGTGGAAGCAAGCCAGTAAATAACATCCCTCCATGGMCTCTGCATCAGCTCCTGTTTCCTAGCCTGCTTGAGTTCCAGTCCTGACTTCCTTTGGTGATGAGCAGCAGTGTGGAAATGTAAGCTGAATAAACTCTTTCTCCCACAACTTGCTTCTTGCTCATGATGGTTGTGCAGGAATAGAAACCCTGACAACGACACATGTTTTATTCCCTTCCATGGAAAAGGAGACCTAGACATTAGGAGCTTAGAGAAAAGCCCCTAAGCCTTAATGGACCAGAACCTTCTGGGCAATTCCAAGAGTACTTTAATGATGGGGGTCAAGAAATAGGCCTGTGGGATGGTTTATTCAATAATTATTCTACTCAAGGTGCAAGAACATGCTCTTTTACTCAGAAATGGAAAGTATATACACACACACACACACACACACACACACACACAAACACACACACACATGCTTGAAATCCAGTAGGCTGTGTATAATCACACAACACACTTTTGTCTTTTGTAACTCTGGAGTTAAGAAGCTCAAGGTCAAAGGGCTTCAGAATGAAAGCTACCTTGCTGCTTCCTTGACCTTGAGGGTGGCCTCTGTCTTGAAGCTTGCTCACATGACCTAATAAAAGTGTTCCTAGTGCATACACATTTGCTTGTCCTTTCATCATAATTCATTTGTATTGAACTTTATGAAGGCATCGGCACACAGGATGCTGTGTATTGTTTTCCATAGTCCTTTATCACAGACACCATAAGCACTGGCTTAACAGAGATGAGAGTGGATTCCTTACAGTAATTCTCGATAGGGCTATGGACATAGTTCCTGCTGTTTTTCAGCTTATAGATTTACTGCAAGTAGATCATAGTCATGTAGATGTGTGTGTTTATGTGTGGTGTGCTGTGTACATATTACCTAGCAATACTGGAAACATGGGAAACTCTCCAGAACAACAAATAAAGGTAGATTCCTTTCCAAACCAAAGGAAGATCGACTGAAATGAGAACAGGAATGGATATCACTGAGACCCTGGCATTAAAATGATGTAAACATCTATCCGTTTTAAGGTAGAAACTCAAGATGCTGTTGCTTAGTTGGCACCAAATGTTTCTTCATCGTTGTTTCAGAGAAACCAGGCTGATCCCCTGTGGGCTTTGGCTGAAGCTGAAATACCACGTTGGCTCTCACTGAAGTACAAAAGGACATCTCAGATTACTACCCCTGCCTTCCTCTCCTCCATCACCTGTTCTCACCCCAGCTAGTTGCCAGCAGAAGGGCGGAGGGGGTCAATGCCAATAAGGTTACTGTCCTTGAGACAACTTGAAAAAAAAGTAGCAAGGGCTGAGTCACAAGTCCTAAAGCGTCCAGGGTCACAGCAGGGAAATCCACTCTAGGGAAGTATAGAATTGTGCATGTGGGCTTGCTTGACTGTTTCTCAGACTTGGCCACATTTAGTAATTATAACAAATGTCTTGTCAGATAGCATTCATGTATGACAAGATACTACTGCCCTAGATGATATGACTGGCAGAGAGATGAGCTATTTTGAAGTAAGTTTTCCCATCAGTCTGCATCCATACATGAAATTTTACCTCTGAAATACTGTATTTTGTGATAGTTTGATTGGACTGTCGTATGAAATACCCTAGACTGGTTTCATTAAACAATGCATATGTGTTTTTTATGGTTCTGAAATTAGGAAATTCAAAGTGAAAGTCCTGGAGAGATGGGCTTCATTCTAAAGCCCCTTCTGTTGACCTGTGGGCGGTCTCTGTCTTGCTGTGTGCTCTCATGGCCTCTATGCATAACTGGAARCAGTGAGCTCCTGGTGACTCTTTAATAAGGACTCGAATCCCGACAGAGCAGTTTGACCTTCACAGACTCATCTTACCCAGATTATACTGCCTGGCTCCGATCCCCACATACCACTATGTTTGGGGTTAGGATTCTAACCTGTCAGTTTGGGGCCATACTAGCATTCAGTTCTCTTTACATGAAGCTTTTATATCAGCATGTGTTTGATAAAATCTTAATTCTCTGGAATTAACATCTAGAAAGTTAAGTTCACTCTTTGTTTCTTTGTCAGCTACTTCCATAGCATGGCATCAGGAGACGGAGAAACAATGTGTAACCAGGAAAAAAGGGGGGGGGTAAAAGGAACAGCAAAACAGGGAAATTGTATTAAAGAATTGTCCTGGTCAAAAGCGATGGCTCAGCTGGCAGGTAAAGGTGCTGGCTTCCAAGCTTGATGACCTGAGTTTTCTATCAGGAACCCACATGGTGGAAGGAGAGAACTGATTTCCACGGTTTATGCTCTTATTTCCACATACCCACTGTGACCCATATATCCACACTGACAGAGACATACATACATACATATACTATATACATACATACATACATACATATATTCATTATATGCATACATATATATTCATTATATACATACATACATACACACATACATACATATATTCATTATATACATACATACACACACATACATACATAGATAGTGATAAAAAATTTTGAAAGGCTGACCCCTGTGGAATTAGTCTATTCATATATTCTATAGTAATTAATTGAACTCATTAGGAGCAGAGACGATGCTATGTNCAGTGAGCTCCTGGTGACTCTTTAATAAGGACTCGAATCCCGACAGAGCAGTTTGACCTTCACAGACTCATCTTACCCAGATTATACTGCCTGGCTCCGATCCCCACATACCACTATGTTTGGGGTTAGGATTCTAACCTGTCAGTTTGGGGCCATACTAGCATTCAGTTCTCTTTACATGAAGCTTTTATATCAGCATGTGTTTGATAAAATCTTAATTCTCTGGAATTAACATCTAGAAAGTTAAGTTCACTCTTTGTTTCTTTGTCAGCTACTTCCATAGCATGGCATCAGGAGACGGAGAAACAATGTGTAACCAGGAAAAAAGGGGGGGGGTAAAAGGAACAGCAAAACAGGGAAATTGTATTAAAGAATTGTCCTGGTCAAAAGCGATGGCTCAGCTGGCAGGTAAAGGTGCTGGCTTCCAAGCTTGATGACCTGAGTTTTCTATCAGGAACCCACATGGTGGAAGGAGAGAACTGATTTCCACGGTTTATGCTCTTATTTCCACATACCCACTGTGACCCATATATCCACACTGACAGAGACATACATACATACATATACTATATACATACATACATACATACATATATTCATTATATGCATACATATATATTCATTATATACATACATACATACACACATACATACATATATTCATTATATACATACATACACACACATACATACATAGATAGTGATAAAAAATTTTGAAAGGCTGACCCCTGTGGAATTAGTCTATTCATATATTCTATAGTAATTAATTGAACTCATTAGGAGCAGAGACGATGCTATGTTATGGAGCTAAAACTGTAAGTCAAACCCTATCCAAATGGAYGTTACACCATCCTGAGAATGGCCCTCTTGTTAAGTAAGGTTCCTGTGATGTTATGTACTAAAACAACCCAGAATGACAGAGGGGCATGCTGAAAGGTCAAATCTATTTGTACCACAGGAAAATACACATTTGAGAAGCCACACATAAGAGCAGTTTAGGGGGAAAAATAGACAGGAAACTAAGAAAGTAGGAGGTGATGGGGGTACAGAGGCATGGGTAGAAAGAACAGGCGCAAAGGCAAACACAAAATTCAGAAAGTTCCACACAAGTGGGCATGGGCCAGATCTGATGGAATCTCATCCCCAGCTCCGGAACTTTCACTCATTGAAAGTTTATAAGGAGTCACAAAGCAACAGAATGATATTTGCCTTTGAGAAGTCAGAGACTAAGACATCTATTAGGGGATGGTTTTAAAAGTCTAGGCACTGAGTTGTGGGGTGGATAGTGGGAGATGGGAAAGAAAGAGCAGACAGAAGCTGTAGAGAATAAAAACTACAGAACCAACGGTAAATTCAACTACACTTCTGAATTCAACTACACATCCCAGTGGCTCTGTACAACACCAATTGAGAATCCAGGAGAGAAAGGAGYCGTTTTGGTGGAAACATGATGGTTTCCATCAGACATGCTCTCTTGGCATTACCTGAAGGACTACAGAGTARATCCACCATCCAGGAACTCAATAGAAGAGCACAAGTTTCCTGCTCTGAGGGAGGCCACCAAAGCCTGTGTCTCAGGGCAGGGACCCTGGACAGCCTGAAGAAACCTTGCATATGTATCTGTCTTCCTAGCTACGTAGTGAGTTTCTGGGGGCTCAAGCTGACATGGGTCCTTCTTCAGTACCTTGTGGTGTTTAGCTGAAAGAAGACGTTACCTAGTTGCCAATAGGCCACGTCATTAGCAGCTGTGAGGAAACAGCTTCCAGCTCTAACACAAAATTTACCAAGCCCAAGCTACAATAGGGTGGCTAGAGCACTATTAGAAAGAGAAACGTAAAGGCACTTCCTGTGTGTGCATTGTTTCTTGTTTTTGTTTGTTCGTTTGATTGTTTTCATACCATTAAAAAAACTCACTTCAGAGTAAAATAATCTGTCTTGGGGACTCTGAAAATCGCATTTGCCAATAGACATGAAGCCTCATGGGTAAAGACTCACAAAAAGGAGGAAACAGTACTATTTCTAAGTATCTGTGGCCAGAAGGAGGGGTTCCGATGGAGTTGCCCCTGATAAAAGCAGCAAAGTGACAAAGCATGCACTCTGGTTTCTGCTATATTAGTAAGTGGCCTTTGTTTCTCCTAAGAAAGGTCAATTAATCACCCAAAGTATCACCCGACAGTAATTAACAATCAGCACTGACAAAGTATCCAGTAAGAACTCACAACAAAGGGTTTTGTTTTTCCCCTTCCACATACCACTGCATCCGAGTCACAGACATGTCACATCTCCTTTAACAGCCTCATTAGTGGTTTTTGCCATGAAGGAAAGGGTGAGAAAATAGAATCGCTGCAGCTCACCTAAGCAGACCCACAGGTAATTAGTTACAACCCATTCCGTGTACGGCAGCACCCTCCTTAACAAAGCAGTCAGCTGTCTCAAGACTCTGGGAAGGAGATTAAAAGGTAAGAGCTGGTCATGGCTCTGACTAGAAAATTCTGGAAATGGCAGGTGGAAAGAGGTGATTGCTATGGTGAGTTCTGGTGATGGTCTATAGGAAAATTAAAACTGGTGTTCCAAATTCCATAAATAATAACCCTCTCCAAAGATTTTTAAGGCAAATCTGTGGTTCTTAATGTGGATTTTAGCATGGTTGTCTCTGCCACGTTTCTTTAGATTTTTCAGTGCATGAGTCATCTACACATGCAGAAAGAAGATGGCTCTAACCAGACATTTGCAGGGAGTTCATATATTTAGGAAGAACTGTTGTTGCTAAGTCTCCATCTAGACCTGTGAACCAGAGAAATGCAACATCCAGGTATCAAGGCCCTCTCAGCTATTTCCATGGATGTTCCCAACAGAGAACAAACCAGATTTCTATTTTGCCTGCTCCACCCATGGGGGAGAGGCTGTTTCTTCTGTGTCTAGATCTTCCCCTTAGGTCAGCAATTTCTAGGGGCGCTAGCCTCAACAATCTTTGCTGTGTCAATAAACACTCAGTCCCTTGTGTGAAAAGGGCCRTGCTCTGTTTGCAGTAAACACTGAAAATTAGCTTCTCCTCCTTGCGTAGGATCAGTGTAGCAGGGTGCAGCATGTAACCCCACTAAATGCACCCTTTTCCTGAGCAGCAGTTAAGAATTCCACCACATCGCTTCTTTTCTTCACATTGTTGAATAGTTTATAATCGTTGCTATGGTTTTGACTAGAGTTCCATAATGGCCCATGTCTTAAAGTCTTCATCCAGCCCACCATATCACTATTGGAGAAGGTAGAACTTAAGGAATAGGCCTATTCTTCTGATCACATAAATGCATTCCCTGAAGGGGTTTGAAACCCCCCCCCTCTTTCTCAATTTTTAGCTCAACTGTTTTTTTTTTGGGGGGTTTTTTTTTTGTGAATTTCACATATGCTCTCAATCCCACTTGTCTCCCCATCCCTCCATATTCACCTTCCACCCTTGCAACCTCCTCCCCCGAAAAACACAAAACAAACAAAAACATCATGCCATGGAAGCTGTAGTGTGTCACAAGTGTCACACAGTATACCCTTCTGTCCAAACAGCTTCACTTGTCAGTGTTCATTACAATGAGTCATTGGTCTGGTTAAAGACTTCCAGTTTCAATGCTGGATCCTCACTAAGATTTGTCTTTGATATCCTGCTATCCCGTGTCATGGAAATCTTGTAGCTTTATTTCTGCAGGCCCCTTCATGTGTTCCAGCAGTTCATAGACAGGGTAGATGTTGGGGTGGGCCAACTCAAAGTCCTGGATCTAGGTCTCCTGTACCCACACTGTCAGAGCCAGATCCCCTGATGAGGGGTGGGGCAGGCTCCCTGCACTCATTACCTCAGCTGACTCAGCTGTGCTCACTCCACCAGAGCCATCTGTACAGTGCTGCCCAGGTCGGGTACAAGCCACTTTCCCAAGAACCATASCCAGCAGAGGAATGGGGCCAGCTTTCTTGCTCTCATGCCCACAGGGCCAGATCTCTTCCCTGTCTCCTGCCAAAGGCACCTAGAGGCTAGAAAGGTAGAAGTCTCTCTCTCCCTTGCTCACGCCCTCGGGGTTGACTCGCCCGTATCCCGCCACTAAGGCCAGCTCTCCCATGTTCTTCTTGAAGGAAGAGATAGGAAAATAGATTGAGAACTGAGTTGTCAGGGAAGACCAATCCATGAATATACTCAATGTGCAAGTCTATAGCCCCTAAGATAAACAACTGTAAATGCATGTATCCACAAAAATAAATAATGTATGAATGAATCATCCAAGTTTTTACTGTTGAAGGGTGGGTGAATCTTTATCTAGTGGCTACTAACAAAAGTATCTATGTTAGTTTTTGCSAGAATGACCACTTCTTAATGAKTCTTTGTGATTAAGGATTCTCACCCAGGGTTCTACAARCTAAGATACGCTTTGGCTCYRAGACCTTCTCAGTAAAGTCAACTTCACTGAGGGAAAATTCATTTTCCCTACTACTAACTAGTAGACTCTAAAGCTATGTAGATTCAYACCATTTGCTCAGATGTTWTACAAAATAAGGCAGAAAATGGCAATTGTTGGTGAGAATGTGGARAAAAYAATTTTAAAATTTRGAGAATTTGGTGTCCARGAGGAGARGGGATATGTAGATGAGACAAACTGACTTTAAGTACCCCAGGGAGGTCATGGGAARTAGTGGCTAAAATGCAGGGCATTTGTGAAAAGATGGAGACACAAATGTAGAGGACAGATGTGAAAGACAGCGGGAGGGAAACTTCAATGTAACATCTGGGGAATTTTAAAAAATACTGCCATGCAAACCTTKTCCTCACATGAGTGCTGATGAGTATGAGAAATTACACTTTTTTGGTTTCTATTTTCATTTTGTAATGAAATATAGATGTAACATAAAATTGACCATTCTAACTGTGCTTAACTGTAAAGCTCTGTGACATTAAGAACATTCACAACATTTTTCAGCCATTACCACCATCCATCAAACTTTCTCACTTTCTCTAACTGAAACATCATACCCATTCTAGAACAATTCCCCTGTCTTTTTCCCTAAAGGACCCTGGAAATCACCATTCTATCTTCTGTCTACTTCATCTTGGCTACATAACATTGGCATTTTTTCATTTTCTTAATGACTTTACATGTTGAGGATGACTATATGTGTTCCTTGTTTTAATATATAGACTATTTCTTTTCCATGGTCACATGATTGTACCATGCCATGGAGAAAGAAATTTATAAGGAAAATTAATGGAAAATATGGAACATAGTATCTAACAGATGGTTAATTACATCAACAAAGTCAGAAGCAGAAACATGTCAGAGGCCTCAGAAGCCTTTGACCAGACAGAAATCACAGTGGAGAACACATGGGTGAGTTGGCTGTTCATGTCATGGTGTCCAAAAAGCAGAGAGAGAAAGAGACAGATTGTAGGGGGTGAGGTGGAATAGAGTCCCAATGTATACCTGGMGAGCATGCCCCCAATGATCTATTTTCTCCAACTAGGTCACATCTCCTTAAGTTCCTACCTCCTCTCAAGAGTACGAGTACATAGGGACCAAGTCTTCAACACGTGAGCTTTCAAGGAGCCATTTCAGAGTTTTCATCCCAAGAGGTACAGGCAACATAAGATCTTGAAATAAGAGTGACTTTAGGTTTTCCCCAAGTATCTAGATAGACAGTGGTATTGTTTATTGAAGGAAGAGAGTTTTGAGGAGATAAAGAGTTTTGTCAGGGAGAAATGAAGTTGAGGATTCTTGTTGAAATATACAAGTAGAGAGGTTGAGAAGGATGTCTGGTATAAAAATATAGAACACAAAGGAGAAGCCAGGTCTCAATATACAGACTTGTGAGCATGACTGGAGGTGCTTAAGATGGTAGTTCCTGGGTTCTGCCAGCAATGATTCCATCACAGTTGCTCTGAAGTGGGTGGGATTTGCACTTCTAGTTACCTTTAATTAGAGGGTTCCATAATTCCTATAAGACACCATTCTGCTTTGAATGATATGAATCAGTGATTAGCTCTTTTACCTTTTAAATAT
>BDUI01004883.1:39477-55379 GCA_002335545.1 Apodemus speciosus
AACCACAAAAAACAAAAAAAAAAAAAAAAAAAAAACTTAAATAGTAAAAGAAAATACACATTAGCTATAGTAGTTTGATTTATCTAGATGACCATGTTTTCTAATAATTTCTTCTTTTCAGTAAAGCTCTTGGCTGATACTTACATTTTTTATTTACAAATATTTCAGATGTTTTAAACAGAAATAAAGATGAAGAACCAACTGTGAAAGAAGAACTTGAGAAAGACCTCGAACCACAGGGTGTAATAGTTACAAGGATCAAAAGTGAAATTGACCAGGATCCTATGGGTAGCGAAACCTTTGAACTTGTTGGTAGGTTAGATAAACAAAGAGGGATCTTTTTATGGGAAATACCACGTGACTCTTTGACGGAGGAACAGAAAATATTCAAAGGACACACTAATGTTCATAAGAGAGCAAACTCAGAAGAGAAATGTCATAAATGTGAAGAATGTGGAAAACGTTTTGTCCGAAAGGCCCATTTCATTCAGCATCAAAGGGTCCACACTGGTGAGAAACCTTTTCAATGTAATGAGTGTGGGAAAAGCTTCAGTCGAAGTTCATTTGTTATTGAACATCAGAGAATTCACACCGGAGAACGACCGTATGAGTGTAACTACTGTGGGAAAACCTTTAGTGTGAGTTCTACCCTTATTAGACACCAGAGAATCCATACTGGAGAAAGGCCTTACCAGTGTAATCAGTGTAAACAGAGCTTCAGCCAGAGAAGGAGCCTTGTAAAACATCAAAGAATTCACACTGGAGAGAAACCCCATAAATGCACTGACTGTGGAAAAGCCTTCAGTTGGAAATCCCACCTTATTGAGCATCAGAGAACACACACTGGCGAGAAACCCTATCACTGTACCAAATGCAAGAAAAGTTTTAGTCGAAACTCACTGCTCGTTGAGCACCAGAGAATTCATACTGGAGAAAGACCTCATAAGTGTGGTGAATGTGGGAAAGCTTTTAGATTAAGTACATACCTTATACAACACCAAAAAATACACACTGGTGAGAAGCCTTTTCTTTGTATTGAATGTGGAAAGAGTTTCAGTCGGAGCTCATTCCTTATTGAACATCAGAGGATCCATACGGGTGAACGCCCTTATCAGTGCCAAGAGTGCGGGAAAAGTTTCAGTCAGCTTTGCAACCTTACACGTCATCAGAGAATTCACACAGGAGACAAACCCCACAAGTGTGAGGAATGTGGAAAAGCCTTCAGTAGAAGCTCAGGTCTCATTCAGCATCAGAGGATACACATCAGGGAAAAGACTTCTTTCAGTGAAACTAAGGAAAGTTTTGATCCAAACTGCAGTCTGGTTATACAACAGGAAGTCTACCCTAAGGAAAAATCTTACAAATGCGATGACTGCGGGAAAACGTTTAGTGTTAGTGCTCATCTTGTACAACATCAGAGGATCCACACTGGTGAGAAGCCCTACCTGTGTACTGTCTGTGGGAAAAGCTTTAGTCGGAGCTCATTTCTCATTGAGCATCAGAGAATCCACACTGGTGAAAGACCTTATTTGTGCAGACAGTGTGGCAAAAGTTTCAGTCAACTTTGTAATCTYATCCGACATCAGGGTGTTCACACCGGTAATAAACCCCATAAATGTGAGGAATGTGGGAAAGCCTTTAGTAGGAACTCAGGTCTTGTTCAGCACCAGAGAATACACACAGGAGAGAAACCTTACAGGTGTGAAAAATGTGACAAAYGTTTTAGTCAACAGCGCAGCCTTGTCAACCATCAGAAGATCCATGCGGAGGTGAAAACCCAGGAAATTTATGAATGTGATGCTTGTGGCGAAGCCTTTACTTGTCAGATTTCTCTAATTCAGCATCAAAAGTTGCACATTATGTGGATGCAGTCAAGTTAGAGATGTTTTAATGCTCAAATTTGAGACTAGC
Organism: Apodemus speciosus; assembly: GCA_002335545.1. NCBI lineage: Eukaryota > Metazoa > Chordata > Mammalia > Rodentia > Muridae > Apodemus > Apodemus speciosus. The sequence continues at coordinate 41,389 of BDUI01004883.1, forward strand.
TACCGAAGTGCAGTTTTAGTATGGCCCAACGTAGGTCAAATACAGTGATAAAGCAAATACTCGTTGGCTTCATGAAGAATAGTTTCTAAAGATCCTATGAATAGTGGGCCATGTCTGTGGAAAACTGACCTGCGATTACTAGTTGCTTTCATAGCCACAGAGATTTGTTGATTTTCCTAAGCCTCTAACCATCCAGTAGAGTTGACTGGGCAAAGCACACGAGAAATGTTCTGAAGGGCAATTAGTGTATGGGAACTAGGAGCAACTGATCCTAGGAATAATTCAAAAGTCTTATATTACCATCTCCTGTAGCTGCCCTACAGCTCCATGAAGTTTGGCTATACATGTCAAACCTCAGTGATTAAGCAAATGTAATTTGTAAAAGTCCAGATATTTTCAAAGTTACCAGTGTTTATAACGTTTGAGAAATTTGTGTGTAAAATTAGTTGGTGAAAGTTGGGGGCTTCAGTACTTCCCAGGTTGATAAAAGGTGTGAATSATTACGTTGTAAAGGTATTTGTTAGTGTTAACAACTAATAAAGGTGTTACCAAGTAATCTTTGGGAGTGCCTTCCCCTGAGCTCCAAAATGGGCCCCAAAAGATAATTAATGATTTATTTTGTTCTGCCTCATCTGTGAAATCTGTTTATAATGCTGTAACAACATTACTTTATTATTACCACATAATCAGGAACATGTAAAGAAAGATGTATGGATTTTGATTACCAAGAATTGGAAATAATAATTTTWAAAAAATGACCTAAAATGTATGCTAGAAAGCCAAGATATTTTGGTATTGCTTTAGGTTTTATGGTAGATTTGCTTGCAAGATTTAAATTCTTATTTCTTAATTCTAGGTCCTCCTTTAGTTAACACTTATATACCTATTAATTTATTTTAATCATTAAAACATATTCAGGTTTTTGTTTTGTGCATTATTTGTTGCTTTAGGCTATTATCAGTCCTAATAGCCTACTGTGTTTTGAACATCAGTATCAAAGATTTGAAGGAAATTCCCCCTGTTCTCCTTGTGATTCAATAACATTTTTCTGGAATACTTCAATATAAGATTATGTTTGGGTTCTTAAATATCTGAGCATAGAGTTCCAAGTCATTAGAACCCCAACTCAAACCTTATTAATTTGAGCAAATGCCCCCTTTCCTATATACTGCCAATTCTAACACTCATTTCCAAGTTTATTCTCACCTCAAATATTGTTGCGTGTTTATATAAATGTTGAGGCTGTATATGTATGCTAAGATACCTGTTCTGTATGTTCTTTTGTTATATTGTCATTATACTGTTTAGATTTTAAAACGTAGTTCATTTTAAACACTAAGTCCAGGTGTTAGATGCCTTAGTTGATAAAGCCCCCTGATACCAAGGCTGGAGTTCCTGGTAAAAGGAGAAAGAACAAGGGCAGTTTATCCTCTGACGTCCACATTCCCACTCAGCAGGCACATAATCTCAAACACAGAAAATAATTTTTAAAACTGCCCTATGTATTAAATTGAACCTGCCCTAGATCATCCCAGTTTATTTTATACCAGTGATTCCTAGGTCAAGATCTCAAATAATGATGAGGCTTGTTAGAACTCTTCTCAATTAAAAAGAAGGAAAGGGAGAGGGAGAAGAAGAAGGAGGAGGAAGAAGAAGATGAACAGGAAGAAAAAGCCGCCTTAATGCAAAAGTGTGTTTTCACAGAAAGCTAAAATAAGCTAATTTATTCTGAGGACAAGTCCACAATTCCTTATCCTAATGGCTTGAGATCATGTGTTTCCAAAATCAGATATTTTTAGATTTTATGGAGAAAATGCAATGCTAGCACCATTTATTACGTAACTCTCCACAGGGCCTTGGAAGTGCCTTAAATACATTAATACCTTTATTTCACCAATGACGACAGACAGCCTCTGGTCAATTGTTCCACCAAGTAACTTTCCTGCAAACTAAAGTTTTCAGAACATTTCTTTTAGAACTGTGAATAATGGGTCGTGAGTTGTGGTTCAGATGTACCGTCTTGTTTATTCTCTCAACAACATGAAAAATACATAATTTATAGATGAAAAGAGCAACAGTGTGTGGGGTGTCCATGGTCCCATAGCTAAGTGGTAAAGCCAGCTTTTGATTGTAGTTGGGGTTTGTAATGCTTTGGTGAAACACTATGACCATAACAACCTGGGGAGGAAAGGGGTTATTTCATCTTACAGCTTACAGTCCATCATGACAGGAAATCAGAGCAGGAACACAAGCAGGAATCTAAAGGCAGGAACTGAAGCAGAGGCCATGGAGGAAGGCAGCATATTGGCTTGCCCCCCTCCATAACTTGCCCAGCCTCCATTCTTTAAGCACTCAGGACCACCTGCCCCAGGGGTGGCACCAACCACAATGAGCACCCCCAGGCCATCTGATGGAGTCCTTTTCTCAAATGAGGTTCTTCTCAAATGACGCTAGCTCATGCCAAGTTGACACAAAACTAGCCTACACACAAAATTTAAAATGTGCTCTCCTTGAAGAATTTTCAAACTACAGTAGCCCAAATCTCACTAACTGGGTTTGAGACCTTAGATAACTTCTTAGGGCACTGGAACTCATTTTGCTCCTCTTGCTGTGAGACCCCTAAATATCTAAATCATGTGGACCTACAGTCCATTTCTGGCTTGGACTTTGGCCTTGCCTTCCCTATCATGTATGTAGGCCTTTGAAAGCTTATATTCTCATACAGTATGAATTATTAAAAATAGTATTTTTATAAAGTTTGATGTAGGCCCATGTTTTAAATTCATCTTTCTCTTACAAGTCTCTTTAGATGGTTCCCCTTGTCTTTGAAGGTCTTTCAGTTAACTCCACATAATTACAACTTGCTTTAGCTGTTTTTTTTCCTTCTTTCTCATTTCTCTTCCCCTGTTTCTCTAACTTCCCCAGTCATGCCCTGATTCTTCAGAGGGTTGGGGGGGGGGGGAATATCATATTTCTAAGTGTATTACTTTCACCATTTAGGCAATTCTATTTTGGCTTTTAATATTTATGTCTTCAAATATATCTTCTAGTAACTAATTAAAGTATTTTCTGACATAAAGGCAGTTTGTTTTCTAACTTTCTTTTCCTTGATCCTTTCTAGTCTCACTTAAATGCTACCTTCTCCTGTATTACAAGTACCTAGTTAGCAGCTCCTCACCACTTACCAACCTCAAGTTGTGTCTTGTTTTTCTTTAGTATTTAAGCTTGTTTGGCATGAGGATATATTTCCCCTAAAGACAAAATTTCTTGTACTTTATAGGTTTATAATCAGATTTTATTTTAGTATCAATTTGATGATCAGAAAGATGGTAGGAACTGAAGTTTAAAGTCATGTAATTGTTCTCTTCATTTTACTCAGAATTCAGGAAATTAATATAAATAAGATTTCAATAGGTTATAGTCCTTCAGTACAAAAGGTATATCATTAGCCAGGGAAAGTTCCTTATATAAATCCTCTTCCCCAGGAAAATGTAAATTAATCTTGACCAAAGATAAAAGTCTGGTTATAGTAACTTCATGTTTAACTATTAATAACATCTAAAAGGTTAATATAATTTTTAGGTAGAAGAGGTCTGTCATTAAAGGTGCTACCCACAAGCTTGTATAGGACAGGACATGGAAGGACTTAAGTTCCCTGTCATTACATTAAAACCTGTATTATTAATGGTCCAAGTTCTAAATTCTAGTCTGTGAAAATAATGGCAGAAGCATTTGACAATTTCAATGCAAAAAAAAAGTTGAATGAAAAGCAGTACTTTCTACCAAAAATTGACAATTTCAATACAAAAAAAAAAAAGTTGAATGAAAAGCAGTACCTTCTACCAAAAAATGTCTTGAAGATATCACCTGGTTCCTAGGATGTAAATCCAAACTCAAGTGGACTACCAATGTGAGTTCCACCTCCTCCCCTACCCTTTAATCCTTTGTCATACTTTATCACAGATTTGATAACACCTTGGCTACTTGTTTGAATTTTCTATCTAGTTCATTATTTCTGGATTTTCATCTGGATACCACTATAGTGTCATATTTATTATTTCTTTTTTGTTGTTTTATTTTTGTCTTTAGAGACATGGTTTCTCTGTGTAGCACTGACTGTCTTGGAACTCAATCTGTAGACCAGTCTGGCCTCAAACACACAGAGATCCACCTGCCTTTGCCTCCCAAGTGCTGGGATTAAAGGCACGCACCACCATCACCCAGCACGTCATTTTTAAATGTGCCTTCTTGGTATCCTCTAGTGTGGCATGTCTTTGCATACCTGGACTAATATTCTACTGTTTTCACAGACTGGAAAAAGTCTGGAATCTGAAGCCGATACTCACTTGCTCTACTGTGACTAACTGAAAGGGAAGTTTATTCAAGGCCAGTGCTGAAGAAATTATAATCTTTGTCTCAGGTCTTCATGATACAGAGCATACTTTTTTTCTTACTGCCTGAAATGAATGTAGTTCTATATCGATGGGAGAGTGGTCAAACATTGCCACAGCTTTACCATGGCCTTCTGCCTTAGTTCTGGATCTGTTATCGAGCTGAATCCTAAGTGCTCCAGGCTTTATCTGCAAAACAGAAGCCCTTTGCTAAATGGCCTAGATTTATCATTAAGGTTAGTTTTGAAATACTTAAATGAATATGGCTGCTTCTAGGAAAGTACTGACAAGTACATGGAAACAAATATTCAAATGACACACAGTAAAAATCACTTTCCTATGTTGTGCTCCAGGGCTACCTTAGAAGAAGTCCTCTGGATGAGTTCTCTTAGTTCTCAAAATCATATATTTATGCCTCTGTTTCTTAATTTACTTTATGTAGTATCATTTACCTTTCTATTATTCAAGAAATTTAGTTTGCTATATTCTGTGTCTTAATAATAGGTATGTATTTATAACTGTATATATGTTTCTTTATCATTTAAAGCATTGCCTCTTAACACATCTGTTTTATTCCTAATATCCTTTGGTATTTTCCCCCTCTCTATTCATCATATATCCCAATTCCCATCAGGTAAATCATTCTTTCTGTATTGTCCAAAGTGTCAGTGTTTTGTGATTATGATTTTCTTAAATTGTTTTGAAAACTAGGTCTGAACATTGGCAGCCAAAAACTAAAATTATATAACTATTATTTATTGCACAGCTAGGGGGCCAGCTTGACTTAGAGAGGAAAATGTAGTTCTGTATCCCACACCTAGATTCTTGGAGAGGAGCATGCCAGGTCAGAAGGTGYATCAACTCATTCTCTACACTCCATAGGTTGGAAGAGATGATTCTCTGTTGCAGCTTAGTATTTTCAAATATTCTCAAATTAAAAGTCTAGACTGCCTGTTCTCAAGAATGGCTGCATATTGGAATCACCAAAAGAACTGTTATTTAATCTGGTAGCGTTTCTAGTGTAATTCAGCTAACAGGAGCCATTTGACTGCAGCGAATATCCGAAGCTGAGGGTGCTCACTATTGATGCCAGTTATATCCGGTATAGGCAAAGACAATGAAATGCAGAATCCATCAAGAGCAGAGAAGTGAAACTACCAACTGAAGGGTCATACACTTTTTATTTCTTTTTCTGTTGCTGTGCCTCTTCTATAACCAACCCCTGGTAAGTATGTTTATTAAAATGCCCTTCCCCATCCTCTGCTTCTGAGTTGCTTTTCTCAGTAATGGCTGTGTGCATGAAAGACTGACTTTCCTGGGAGAGCCTGTTCTTTCCTTGGATGAATGTTCTGGAACACGGGGAACTGGAGGCGTTCAGAAACTATTGGGTGACATGCTCATACGCGTTTCCAAGCTGATTTGGCTTTTCCCCTGTGTTTATGATTCACATGCATTGTGTTTTCAGAAGTGCAATCAAATGTTATCTAATTTCCAGGGTTGACTGAAGCCTTTCAGGGCTCCAACCAAAATATTTAGGAGAACTGGAGCCTGGCTGGTGGGTGACAGTCTCTAGTAGGTGTAGGAGGCTGTGAAGAGCGACTGGGTGGCAGCAGCMCCTGAAGAGCCTGTGTGAACATACTGTCCTTGAGCCGCCTGGCAGTTGGCCTAAAAACCAAACATAAGATACAGAGTTAAGGGTCTACAGCACCTGGCCTGATAATCTCTACTGCTCATTTGAAACCACCTACACGTCCACTTGATTATTTTAACTCTTCATAACAATACAGCTGAATATTGCTGTTGGTGCCTTTTCCTTCTGTGTCTTCTCCCTTATTCTCCCAGTGTTCATGTCACTCTWCCCATTGCTTCCCCCCTTCCTGTCTAAGACCAACAGCAGTCCCTTACGCCCTGTATCCGGTAGGTCCTAGCTTCAATCGCCCTCATTCCCCGACCTCACTCTCTCATATCGGGCTCCTTTTATTTTGCCTTCATTTACAGCATCCTCTCTCCTAGTGCTTTAAACGTAATCTCCCTGAGCACAGTGCCTGTATCTGCTTTGTTCACCGAGTCCTTGTATCACAGAGCTTATTTCCAACCTAATATTTACTAGTAGACAACTTATTTTGGTCCTTGTTTCTCCTGAACACCTTTCTGGGTCTTTTCCTAATACTTTTGTTTTTAAGCAGAATAGCTTTTATTTATTCTTTGACAATTTCATATTGTAAATAATACATCTTGATTATAGACATAACCCCAACTTCTCTGTCCCACTTCCTCCAGGAATCCCCACTACTTCAACTCTGTGCTTCTTGTCCTGTCCTTTTTAGTTTTTTGTCAATAACCCATTGAGTCCAATTAGAGCTGCCTGTTAAAATTCTTAACAAAATCTTTAAATGAGCACCTTCTCTTCTTTGTTGGAAATTTTTACTGAGGGGCACTGGTATGCTCCTCAATGCTAATCTCAGGACCTTTGATTTTAATTTCTCTCTAGTATGTTATATCGATTCCTTCAAACTCTTCTATCTGTTCCTGTGATCCTTGGGTCATCCTACAATGTAAATGCTGGTTTTCACCATGTCCTGTCTTGTGACAATCTCCAAATAAAAGGCATCTCAAGTTCAGGAGATGAGGAGAAGTGATGATCTTTTTATCTCCTTTCCCCTGAAGTATCTTGACTGAGAATCATTTTCTCTGTTATTATCAACTGTCTGACTAGGGTAGAAAACCCAAAACCCTGTCTAACCCCACTCTTCCTATTGAACTGTCCTATCACATTTTCAATACCTAGTAGACACTATCTGTAGGAACATTTTCCAAACAAGAATGCCAGGCCTCACATACCAACTCTAGGAAGAAGATAAAGAGAGAACAGCTTCTTACCACGGCCCGCTTCATGAAAGCTTCCTGGGTTGCCTTCTTGTTTGCAGCCTTGCCACCCCAGGCAGCCAACGCACTGGCCTGGAGGGCTCTTCCATATGAAAAGCTCAGCTTCCAGGGTCTTGGTAGAGGGCAACGGTTGATAGCATTGAGGTTAAGTGTAGCATCCTCCTCACTCATGCCTCCAGACAAAAAGCAGATACCTGTAATGAGAGGTGTCATCGTCTTCGTCATTGTCGTACTATATAGTCTCAGCTTGGGAAAAACAAGCATTAGGTAGGCCTAAAAGCAATCTAATGTCTTAATCTTTCTTCTACTGGATTTGTGTGGGACTGGGTCACAGAAGTCAGTTTGCCCTTGTTGAGAAGAGAGGGGCTTTAATAAGGATGGAAGTGAAATGTTGAGGAAATGCACATACACGAGCCTTCAGATAGACTGAAAAAGATACTGAGCATCACACAGTAGGAGACAGAAAACATGGGATGCCTGTGAGGTAGAAGGTGATATCTTGTTTCAAGGATCCAAACAGGCTCCACGCCAATACAGATGTTTGTGGCTGCCTTCTGAAGGATAAAAAGTAAGACCTTAAGTCTGAGGAGATAGAAGGCATTACCAGGAACAGCTGCAGGAACAGTTCTGTGGAGAGCTGTGACAGTGGCCATAGCCACTTGCTCTGGTGTATACTTCTTGGTGCAGGCATGTCCGGCAGTCACCATGTTTGGCTTTAGCAGGGTGCCTTCTAGGTACACATGGTGATCATTGAGAGCCTTGTAGACAGCAGCCAGGACCTGAAGAATAAGGGGACACATCGATGAAACTTGGAGTAAATCTTAGAATCACCTCACACTAGCACTTCTGTATTACAAGGGTGCAGGATAAAGTAATCTCCATGTGTATCTTGGTCAAAGTCTCTAAGATACCCATGTCTCCTCTGGGCCATGTATTTGCAAACTATACTATTGAGCCCTATGACATTGGACCATCTCTACAACTAGCTGTCCCTCTGCATGAACTATTGTCATGGCTTTGTTTCCTAGACAACCCTCATCTCTTTTCATTTCCTTATTCAGTATCATCATCTGATGCARTGTTGATTCAGTAGTTTGTGACATCTAAGCTCCATTTTCCTATGGTATCTTAATGATAATAATAACATACATTTTAGAAACAGTTCTTTCATATCCTATTTCAGACCACACTTCTTTTTACATGTGGAGAAATTCAGGTAAGGTAACATTCTGTCTTCTCATGGTTTATCAAGAAAACCAGTCTTTCAAAACTGCTATGAGTGGTTTAGAAAATCCCATGAGAACAGCATGGTTCATACTTTCTCATGTGAACCTTTTAAGATTTTATAGTGTACCCACAGAATTGAGGTTCAAAAGAGGCAACCTGCCTTGCCCCAGGTCCCACAGTAGGCAAAAGGACTGTCAATTTCAAATCTTATTCCTACAAGACACTACACACTGAAATGTTGGGGTTCATAGGCACTTCTTTCCCTTTCCTGTGCTACCTAATGATCCTGAACTAAAGGTTCATTCTAAAATTCATCTGTTATGTGTTTAAGTAGAAGCTTTTTCTTAAAATAAAACTTTTAAGGAGTCAAGAACTTTATGTTTGAAGCCTACCTTCTCAGAAACATACTGGCAGTGCTCCAGGTCATGGTCTCCATCAGGAAGCACCTCTGGCTCAACAATAGGTACCAGCCCATTCTGAAAAGGAAAGTGAGAGGAGACACACAAATGAAATAATGCTCACTGAGGTCCTCTGTCAGGCAGCACCCAATGGATGTGACTGAAAGAAAAGGAAGGTATTAGGGAGAAATGCTGTGTCATTTAGTTGACAATGGTTAAAAGAAATGTATGGAGTATCAAGGGAGCACTTGTGGCTTAGACACACACACACACACACACTCACACACACACATACACACACAAAAGCGAAGTTAAGGCCTTTTCTGGAATGGGTGTTAAAATGCAAACATCTATTTTCTWTATCTTATTCTAACTACACACTGTTCTAGCTATCTTAAGAAACTAGAGGCCATCCTTTTCAAACCACCAAGTTTAACACTAAGGACATATCCTCTACTATGAACTAATGGAGCATTTACAGTCCTTACTGGAAATTTCCAGGCACCTACAGCTCCAGTGATCTTAATAAAATATCCACAGTTGCAAATCAAATTTAGCTCTAACACAGAAATACATCAACACATGTTGACTGGAAATGTTGGTATCCGGTCATCATCCTACAAGAAAAAAGTTGTGATTGAGACTAGTTCCAAGTTACCACCCTCTAGCTAGGGATCTAAGATGATCTCTGGGAAGTATACGCTTGTTTATGAAGTATAAATATTATATATATACATATTTAATTGACCCTGAAGTCATAGGTTAATAGGATTCCTACGATTCCTACTGGCTTGTAGAACCGGCAGTCTCCCTTCACAGGTGGCTATGATTAAAGTAATTGTGTGTGTGTGTGTGTGTGTGTGTGTGTGTGTGTGTGTGTGTGTACATATTTTGGTTGTGTCAATTTTGTGTCCCGATTATGTCTGACTATAATGACATTGAAAAGCGAGACTCTGAGGAAGGAATGGTCTACTTTAGCACAGGGTGAGAGGAGCRCACCTGCTGGCAGATGCTGGCATAGCGAGCCAGAGCGTTGGCATTTTCCTGGATAGCAAGGCTGGAGGGGCACTGGTCGGCGATCCTCAGCACAGCACGCCACTTCCCAAAGTCAACTCCATCTTTCTTGTACTGAGCACAGCGTTCAGAGAGGCCATCAAGCCCTGCGAGTCACAACAGAAAAAGGGGAAGGGTTTCTTTGCACCCTGTGCCTAGTGTGCGGGGGTTTCTCAATAAGTAAAGGACTTTTCCATGAGCTGTGTTTGAGAACTAAGAATACCCAAGGAAATAAGCACTAATCCCAGGACGGAGCCAGAAGGCCCACATGTAATAACCCCCAGTTTTGACATATTTGCTATACTCTAAGTAAACCCTAGGGACCTCATAGTCAAAAACAGTCCTCATAAATGTGGAAATTGATGGTGTTTAAACGTTCTGACCATAAATCTGTAACAAGTGGGAAGTGACAGCTGAGATTCAAATTCTGCTGAGCTAACCTGATGGGTGAGGCTACTTTCTTGGACAGGGACTATCTTTCAAAAAGATCTGTTTAGCATATTATGGAAAAGGGAATCCAGACTGGCCACCAAAATTGAGGTCTTTCCTCTCTACTACTCCCGGAATTTTCTATAAAAATAGTGTTTCCAGGTACAGTGTGTCCTTTCTAGGCAACATACTGAGGTTTAAAATAGACTATAACTAGTCTGCAAAGTTAGTATTGTCACCCATTTTATTGTGATAGAACTAAGGATTGGCCCAGGGTCACACAGTTATTAAGTGGTAGAGGTGGGACTGCAGCATTGGGCATGTAGCTCAGTGGTAGAGTGCTTGCCCTGCATGTGTGAAGCCCTGGGTTCAATACCCAGTACTCACAAAGCTGGGTGTTCTAGCTTATTCCCACAATCCAGTACTCTGGAGACTGAGACAGAGGTAGCTTGCTGTGAGCTCCAGGCCAGCCTGAACCATAAAGTGAAACTATCTCAAAAAACCCAAACAAGGTTGACTACACGGCTCAGTTAATAAAGACGCTTGCTGCCAATGGTGACCTGGGTTTGAGCCCCAGAACTCCCATACTGGAAGGAAAGAACTAAGTTGTCTTCTGACCTGCAAACACACACAGTATGGTACAGGCACATACACACACCCATGTGCTTGCACATATACATACCATAAAAAGAAAAAATATTAGGGATATGATTTAGTTGTAGAGAAGGAGGGGGAAGGAGAGGAAGAAGGAGAGATATGGAAGGCTGGCAGTCTGGCCTGGGTATGTATCTTACTGACAGAGCTTTTGTCTGGTGATATTGGAAAGCCCCTGGGTTCCATCTCCAGCACCAAGGAGTATGTGGGGGGAGGGGGAAAAAGGAAACCACCACGCAGCTATACCCACTGATGTTAGAGCTGAGAGTCACAGTTTCCTCCCTCACTCGCCTTCAACACCACCCTACCTGGCATTCTTTATCTCGTCAGTAGGCGAGGTTCTTACCTTGAATGGTGGTTTCTTTGTTTGTTCCTGCAAGCGGGGCACCTCCTTGGTCCAACTGTGGATAAAACAACGAACAGGTTGAGAAGGGTCAGGCAGGAGTGAGAATTCTCATCTTTCACAAGCAAGTCCATTAGGAAAGCATCTGAGTCACTGTGGGGACTCAAATCCGTTCAGCAGAAGGGAGATTACCAGCTTCTGACCTTTACTGAGCATCTGCTCCCCCAGGCACTGTGTTCAGGCAGGAGGTAAGAGATTAGGAGTGCAGTGTCCGCTCAACGTAAAAGAGAGGTAGGTAGCCTGTGTTTCATCACCCCTCGGGCTCCAATTCCTACTCTCTGAAGTAAGGAGAGGAGTTAAATCTACCCTGTATGGGTGGTGCTTGCATATGTGCGCACTCCATGCATGCTCGGTTTCATTGGAGAACTGCACACTGTATCAAAGACTCAGGAAGAAGATAAGACACGTACTTGCTCAAAAACATCGTGAGTGATAAGCTACAGGACTGGGTCTGTTTTAAAACCTGGTTCTTTCTTTATATCATGCGTGAAGCGAATACTCATTGTCTCAAGAAATGAGACAATAGGTATGCAGAAACACTAACCTAGCAAAACAAACAAGCAAACAAAACAAGACAAAACCAACCAACCAAACAAAAGACTCTGGTTAAAAAGAGAACACTGGAATAGGAATCTGGAGAGGACCCAGGTCTCCATCTGGGAAAGAGAACGGAAAGGGGTGAGAAGGGAAGGCGTGCTGTTGAGCTCAGGCCTTGGACTATCTAGGCTGCTGGGAGTGTGCTTAGGAAAAGTCCGAGTGAAAAGGGAATTGGAATATTCACCTTGATGCCCACCACAATTCCCTTCTCCTTGAGAATGTTTCTGAACAGATTTCCCTGGCTGTCCTTCTGGTAGAGGGTCTCATGGAAAAGGATCACTCCACCGATGCTCTGGCTGATGGAATTGTCCACGCTAAAGAGGAGCTCTCGGAACTGCCTTCGGTTCTCTTCCGTGTTTTCCACCTTTATCCTTTGTAGGCGGTTTCCCATGGTGCCTAGGGAGACCGGCCAAATGTAGCATGAGGAGAAGCAAGCCTGTGCTGTACTGTTTTCTTKGTCCATGCTCAATATTTCTCATTGGGGTGAGAAGCAAGGACCTCTTCACCTTCCTTTTAAACCTAGATCTTCAAAGTTCCTATGCGGTTTTGGTYCTCAAAGAAGGAGATATTAGTTGCTCTAAGACTGATGACTTAGAAAAATAYAGGTTGCCATATAGGGGTCGGGTGGRTGTGAAGGCTCTTTGGGGTGTAGAAGGCCCACTAGCCCTCTCCTCTCCTCTTCCCTCCCTTCCTCTCTCCTAAATCTCATTGGATACCCATGGAAGGAGGGATASGATGGACTCTCATAATTTTAGTGTACACTATGCAAGACTTCTAGCTCTGCCCTGTACATCCTGTGACTTCCTTAGTCACAAGCCCTGCCCTAGTTTAGGTGTCTCCCTGTCTAGGCTGGTTTAGTCTAAACTAACTTCTCCTTTGCAGCAGGTCTAAACTGGGATAAGGCGGAGAGCTCACTAACCAGTTCTGCTTTGCAGGACAAATCCAGCTAATTTTCTGTCCCTTCAGGGCAAGTTCTCAATGCCCTGTCCATAATACACAGTTATCAAGAACTGACAGATATGAATGTCTCCTTGGTTACTGAATTTCTGACATCAACAGGCTGGATTCCTAATATGGAGGGCCCGAGTTTCTTCCTTTGACATGCCAGAATCTTATTAATTAGGAATTATTAATTAAGGCTCTAATGGTCTACAACACTCACTAAGTACATAAACCTTTACTTCCTCTGAGAGGAAGGAGACTGATTATCAAGTTGCCTTTTCCAGGGTTCAAGCACAGTAAGCTCTTKTGTGGCATAACTCACCCACAGATTCATCTGCAGCCAGGATGCCCTTCCCATTGGCAACAATGCGCTGGGCAATGTCAGAGAGCTCCTTCTTCTGCTCTGGGGTGAGGGCTGGAAATCGGTGAGCCATGATGACAGGTCTAAAAATACAAAAATTAAAAAACCGAATACAGGACATCTGCACACACAATTGTGGGTGTCTCTGATGGATTAATGGCCAGGACAGCTAAATGTGCAGACAGGCTAGATAGCTCCCGTTGACACTTCTGGCCCATTTCCAACGATCCCTGTTGTGTCCCCTTCACCTGAGTAAGGATGGTTATTCATGATGACTAAGGTAAGGTGCCAGATGTTCAGGGTGAAGGTAAGATGTCAAATATTCATAGTAGCCTAAATAGACTTTCCAGGAGATCTTTAGGATCACTGATCCCRAGGCTGAACCACTAAAATCTGTCAAATGGAAAGAACTTCAGTACTGGGCTCTCTGTCCTGTGATTTTTTAGTGCAAATRGCCATTTGCACTGAAATATCCCCTACTCTCTCTCCTGTTCATCTCTAGTACCAGCAGATTATTCTCCAGGCACAATTTGAAGAGGGGAAACATACGCTTGTCCTTAAAGTTAACCTCCCTCTGACTTTGGATTAGAACCGATGAGGCACAGGGTTAATTGGCCTCACATTTAACCAACTATAAGTTTACTTGATTT
>BDUI01004884.1:54294-66639 GCA_002335545.1 Apodemus speciosus
CAGGGCCTGTTTTTACAGTGTGAATTTGAGTTTCTGTGTTTTTGAGGAATAGAAGGTACTATGATAACTTGAGCTAGAGTTTCATTAGCAAATTAATTAGTCATGTTTTTTTTTTTAAAAAAGCCACAATCACTAAGAAAAAAAATCTCTTTCTGTAAGTCAAATGTTTATCTGACATTGTCTGTGATTTATAAATACTAAATCACAAGGGTGTCAAAACAGGAAGTGAGAGCTCTTGCTTAAATATCTATGGTCATAAGCTATCAGTGAAAATGGAGCCTAGATAATGTCCAATAATGTTTCTATTTTTTTTTTGTCCTTTCTGTCTGTTTACTCACTCCATCCCTGGGACATCGGTGGGATGACCACAGCCTTGGATAAACTCAGCACACAGCACCTGTACCACCCCACTCAAGTGGAGATTGTGCAGTCCAATGTGGTATTTGACATCAGCAGCCTGATGCTTTACGGCACACAGGCAGTGCCTGTGCGGCTGAAGATACTGCTAGACCGGCTCTTCAGTGTCCTGAAGCAAGAGGAAGTGCTGCACATACTGCACGGCCTGGGCTGGACTCTGAGGGACTATGTCCGAGGATACATCCTTCAGGTAGGAAAAGATTTGAGTACCGCATTTGGGCCAACTCCTGGTGGGTTYAATGAGAACTGTGGCTACATCTGGTTTGCTTCTTCCTCTCTCATAGCCAGAGGGGTGTGCTGTCCTCCGGCCAGGGAGCTGGACAGGAGGAGTGCTGTCTGTAGGCTACTGTCAGGCCTTAGGAGCATGTGGTTGAAGGGAAAGCTAGCCGGTTGACTAGTGTTGCTTTGTGTACCTTTGGATTCAACTCTTTCCCTCAAAAGTGAGCTMTYGGATTTCCCTCAATAAGCCTTACTATCTTTGAGATGAGTGATGAGTTTTGAAAATCTGACTATTACTCTCCAGATGGGTTCATAAAGGTATTTCTCTTGCCCAGGAGGCAAGGTCCCCTTGAATGCTGTGAACCCTTGAGCTTTGTTGTACCTTCACCCAAATCGAGGGAAGAACTGTAACCTGCATAAACTAACTGTCTGCATATCTTGCAAACACTCATGTTGTAGCTTCGGAGCTTGGAACCCTGGAAAATGTCCCCATGGATATGGGTTTGGTCATCCTATATCCTGGAGCCCCTCCTGTGTGTCAGTGTCACTGTCGATCTGGTGGGGCTTCTGGGTTTACTTGGGAAATGCACAGCCTCCACCCTAGCATCAACACCCCATCTCTCATTGCCTTCTTGGTGCTATGCCATTAGTCACTTTGCCTCTGGGTTTTTTTAAATCTATCTGCCTTCCTGTTTCCTTCTCGAGAGGTGACTATTGAGATCAACATGTTGAGAGACCCCAGGATCCAAGATCTGAATGATGCAGACTAACTTATATTGAAGGAAGTGTCAGCTGGGAAAGGTAGAATCTTAAGTCTTTTTGGAAGGTTCCTATGGAGATATTTCTAGAGCTGACCTTTGGAGTACCGCTCTCTGCAGCACTTGCCATGGATAGATAGTTAACATCTCTTTTGGATATTTTTTTCCCTACAAGAAATAAACAAAACAAACAAACAACCTCTTACATGTGTTTCCCTAGAGCCATTAACTTAGATGTTTTCCTTTATTCAAAACCTATCAAATGACATCTTCACCGGCTCCACTCTGATGCTTGCTGCTGCCATCAGTACTGTATTTCAACACCACGACTATTTCCTTTTTTGCCTCAGACAATGGTAACGTGTTATGTCTTTCTATTCCGACAAGTAGATATGTGCATGGCTATACTGGTTTGCCATCATAACAACTCTGTAGTGATTCCTGTCACATCTGGATGTTAATTAATAGACAGCCTTATAACACTGCTGTTTTCTACTGTTCTGATTTGACCAGAGGTTTTGTAGAAATATAAAATAATTATTTAGGTATTAATTTTCCCAAAATTTTATTATGTCTCTACAGGATAGAAAATACATGTCTCTCAAATATATTGTAGATTTCATTTCGTATGAGATATAATGGCAACAGAAGTGTCTAAGTAGAAGACAGCAAAAAACCTCAAACCAATATATAGGAATCCTCTTATTAGGAAAGGAAACGGTACATAAAAATGCTACATATGTTGCCATTTTAATATAATTATAATTAATTTTCATTAATATAAATGTCAAGTCTCAAATTTTAATGTATCATTTCTAAGAGTCTAGAATTGATATTTTCAGAAAAATTATAGATTTTGCATATTAAAGGAACTCTCAGCTTAGTTTCTGTCTTCTTTTATTGATAGAATTGATGTAGTATTGATTTTCTTTAAATGGCATTTTCTGTCCTTTAACATTTATCATATAGTTGTTCTGTGTGAAACAGTTCTAGGGTTAGAATAGAAGCAAAAGGTTTCAGGGCACAAAAACATTAGCGAATACCTTCTGAGAAAATACTCATTTTGTAGAAGACGAAAGAAGTTGGGCTATAAAAACATCCCCTTTCTTCTAAAGGTGGCTCTTGATGACTGGCCAGTCTTTAGAATTAAGTGTGGTAATGATAAGGTATGCACAAATGACTTTGAATATAATTATATGTAACATTTTTTTGTACAGGTAGACTATAAAATGTTCATCTGAGAGCCGGRGAACCCTATAATGCACCATTAGTGTACAAGTCATTTTATCTGGCTAAAACTCAATTGTCTTGTAGCCCTCAAGGCATCAATTTTAGCATTATTGCTCTCAACAACAGTATATTGAATATTATGTCAGTTAAAGGAGAGTAATTATCAAGGCAAGTTAGGGTGGCTGTTAGTCTTACCACATATTGACTTGGTTAGCAGTTGGCTATAGATTGTGTTACCCAGCAAATAAAGACATACGGTAAGTTGAACTGGTCAAGCCAGGATATTAATCTAAGTCTCTCTGGSCCCAAACCTACATTCTTTATGTATACCCAGATACTTCTACCTTTAGCAAGAGGTTTGAAAGTGGAAGAGAATATGTCATCTGTTTAAACGGGGAGTGTATGGCTGCAGGGGAAGAGCAGGTCATGCAGAATTCAAGAAAGCTATCATTTGTATGTGACATTCAGAGAAAAGGGGACATAACAGGAACGCCTCACAGTTATTGAAAAGCCTGGGGTATCTGTTAAAGAGCCTTTCACTTAGATGGCATCTATAAGCCAGCCAGTTGAGTGTAAAATGAATAGCATAAATTGGACCACAACCACATAAGAAGGTGGGCCATTGCCTAGAGGTGAAAATCCCAGTGATCTCCTGTGTAGTGACTAAAGTCTTCATTCAGAAAGGAGAGCTGGATTGCATTCCAGAAAAGTAAGATGGGAATATTCACTTAAATGCTAAAATACAAATTCAAAGGAGCCTGTATTTTCTGCAGTCAAAGAACAATAGCTATTAGTACTCCAGGACATCCTCTATGGACACATTTATTCACAATCAATAAAAACAGTGGCCTGCACTCTTGTCCCGACCTCATTTCCTTTCTGTCTCTGACTTATCATCATTGAATTTAGTCATTTAAAGATAAAATTTTCACGTAGCCTCTCTTTAGCTCGAACATGTAGCTRACTTGCCTGGATGCATGTTCCATCCTGTCTTTGGAAAACTCCCCACTTGTGAGCGAGTGCATCCAGAATTCTAAGAACCAGTTCAGTCTTCCTGAATAATTAGAGTGTCGGCAGCCAGTGGGCGGAGGCTCAGTGATGCACAACACAGGTCACCTGGGCCACATGGCTCGAGCATTTCTTAGACTGCCATGAGTCCGTCCGTCCGAGAAGTCTAGCTTTCAATGCGGAGGCAACCACAGGCTGGATCCCCCTCTGAGCTTTCTTGGTACACATTAGCATAATAAAAGCTCTGAGGACCTTTGAAGGAAGTAAACTTGAAAACACGGGTAAGTAGCTTTCCCCATCCCCTGCTAATGCCTAACTTTTTATAAAGTTCATCCAAATAATTCAGTTCCAGAACATACTTACCTCTTCCTTAGCGTAGGGTCCACTTAGGAAGGGTTTCACTGCCTGAAAATCGCTACTGTTCTGCCTGTGTGGGTTCTACAGGAATAAGATGAAATACAGTTTTTTTGCCAGTACTAGCTGAACCAATGGAGCCCTTCGTTTTCTGGCGTTATTTTGATTTCASGACTGTTTGCTTCAGGCTCTTTCCACAGTTTATTCAGTTGTTAAATGTCTCTCCTACCATTGCTGTCAGTACTGCAATATTCACCCTGGTATCAGTTACAAGGAAATATTCTTAAACTTAGGATAGCATGATATTTTACTACAGAACTCATGCAATATCCAGTAATTTCAGTTGATCAGAGAATCCTTAACATTTCTTCTCACTTTGTAGGGACTGACAACAGCAGATAGAGCTGCGCCTCTGCAGGTCAGAAGGAGTAAAGGCTCCCAGGCTGCCTAGCCAAAGGCCTATGCAAAACAAACAAATTCTGGTATTTGGGTGGTAGGAAATGTCAATATTAAACACATTTCTATTATTACCCCATGAGAAGTAGGTTCACGTGTTTGTTTCTGAATCCCCAGCCAACCCTCTGGTAGTGACTTTAGTCAGTTAACACTTGATGCATTGCAGTCTGTGTGGGTTCTATGGCTTTTCTGTGATCACAGGAAMTTCAGATTGTCACAGGAGCRTACAKCAAGCTTCCTGAAGATCACAACCACACATCTCTTGCTCTCCTCTCAGCACATGTGCTGGCCATTTCCCAGTGTTCTGTGCGGGAAGGCAGACTCATGGGCGGGATTCCTGGCTTAACGTCCTATCAGGAGTATGCAGTTAGGCCTTTGCCTTTATTTAWCGTGAGTCTCTCACCTGTAAACTGGCATAATAATAGTACCTCACAACTTTGTCATGAAAATAAGACAGTATACACGAAGGGCTACTAAATCCAGCCAACAATAACTGCTAACATGATGGTGAAAGATGGTGATCAATTATTATAGCCTACCTGCYCATTTTAGTTCATAAAATAGCCTTGAATTCGGGAATCCCTTTGGGTTCTGTTTTTGGTTTTTTGGTTTTTGGATTTATTTTTGTTCATTTATTTGGTGTTTTGGGTTTTTTGTTGTTTTGTTTTTTGTTTTGTTTTGTTTTTTAAAGACAGGGTTTTGTCCTAGAAGTTGCTCTGCAGACCAGACTGTCCTCAAACTCATAGATCTGCCTGCCTCTACCTCCCAAGTGCTGGAGTTAAAGGYATGCACCAYCAGCAACCATCAAATTTTGGWATTCTGTATTTCACTATGCCCCTTAGAGCAGAATGTCTTTCCAACCATTCAGACACAAAGATAGCAACTTYTCTATTGTAAATAAATTACATGCACACACTCAAACATGCTTAGACATTTGAACATATTTGAATATGAATGAGAGCAGAAGAGAATAGTGACAGACACTGGACTCTGCAGTTGGACAAGCTTGGTATAAACCTTGGTGTCACCTTTACAGCTGTTACCTAGGAGAGATGGAACATATCAATATCAGTTTCTTCATCTATAAAAAGTATAATAAGATGAAATTATATTTAAATATCTCGCACCTTAACTATCCCATGGCACACTAATAATTATTACATTGTATGTGTTCACATGTGTGCCTTTTTTTTAAAGAAACAGTTTATTCTGTAGGACACTGGTCTTACCACTTTTTTATATCTCTATTTCATCAACTCTTCCAGTAGCTTTCTGAGTCCCTGGTGCAGAATAAGTGAAACTTGTTAGAAATCATTAGAGTAGGCTTTCGTATGAAATCAGTTATAGGTGGATAGAGCACTTGCCTAGCACTTGCCTGGCACGTAAAAGGCCTTCAGGTTCCATTCCCAGCTCTAGAAAATACAGTAGGCAGGTTTGAAAATGAGTATTAACTAGCCTCACAAACTTTTAGGGAATTGAAGACAGTGCCTATCTGTAGTTAATTTAAGTAACCTTTTAATCAGTTAATTGCTATGTTGAGTCCACTAGCACAGGCCAGTGACAGTGAGAAAGGCAGCCCTCATCAGATGATGGGAAGGAAGTTATTGGATGAAAACTCAGAGAATGTGCAATGACTTAAAGGAAGGATGATGTGACCCCAGGCAAAGATAGGATGGTCACCATGGTTCATGAGAAAGTTGTCTTTGTATCTTGTCACTGATGTGTGAGTCTTGAGTCCTCTGTTTCCAGCMAGGACATGCACAARACAGATAATTTGGGGCAGTGTCCCATGTTTAAATCGTTTGTTTTTTCAAAGTGCCTGAGCCATCTACAAACATTATCCTGGCAATCCTCCTGGCCTCMCTATTAAAGAGATAGTTTGGGAGACGATTATCCCTAGTTTTAAAGTTACCATGGCTAAAGGCCTTAGGCAGACTTGGAGCTGGAACTTGAATACAGAGATTTTGAATCCCCTGGCAAAGGTCTGACTATTCGAACAGTAATGAAAACAGAGTCCTTAGACATAGTGATGCAGCTTGGCGTTTTGTACTCAGAGCTAAAATGAAAATGCTCTTCCTCTTGCCTTTGTGTTATAGAGGCAAGTAGCTCACCAAATAGCTCATCAGATTCTGAGGTGGAGCTCAGTGACCAGGAATAGGGCCTGTGTGCAGAACATAGAAAGGCTTCTGAGTTCACCAGGAGAAGCAGAGGTGATCCACTTTCCCTTGACAAGTTACATTCAATAACAACCAACTTAGGTTTACCTGAAGACATATTCTTTGTTGTTGTTTGTTGTTGTTTATTGTTGTTGATCATTGAGACCGTAGACCAAACTGGCCTTCCACTCTGATCCCCTGCCTCTGCCACCCAAGTGCTGGGATTACAGGTGTGTACACCACTGTCACAACAGCCTGCGTTTCTTTTAGATGGCATTGATTAAACACTTGTCTCTGGAGTATCACTCCTATATTCTTCATTGAATTTAAATCAGACAGCTCCTGAACTATGGGATTAAACCTCAAGCCAACCCCTAATTAGTTTTCTAACTATGCCAAAATGGTATGTCCACAAGTCTCATTTTCTTGGTGGCAACCTACTTGGCAGAATTTTTAGGATGAACAGATGTAGCGTTATAACTTCACAACAAAGCTCAGCAAATGCACTTCCACAGGCGTCAGGTCAGTCTTTCGTCCCTGCCTCCACCCCTGAGGTTTCTAGAACCACACAGGTTTCATGGTTCTGCTTTGCCGTACATTTTGAGCCACTGCCTTCTTTTCTGATGTTTTCCTCAGTTTGTCKGAAGGAGGAGGTACTGTGACTCACTGTGAGGTGCAAGGAGGCTTTTAATGGCCAGGCTCCGCTGTGTTTTACTTCGCCTCCCATCTCAAACACGGATGTATGACATTGTGAAGGGCTAGGAGTGGTAGAAATGA
This sequence comes from Apodemus speciosus, assembly GCA_002335545.1. NCBI lineage: Eukaryota > Metazoa > Chordata > Mammalia > Rodentia > Muridae > Apodemus > Apodemus speciosus. Next base: position 61,670 of record BDUI01004884.1, read on the forward strand.
GCTAAGGGTGCGCAGAGGCTTCCGGAAGCTTTGACTAAGTCCATACAGATGAGACAAACAGCTATGGATGCATTTGTTTGATTCATGTATGACATTGGTGCATGTAATGCTGGCAGTGATGAGAAAACACAGTGTGTGCCAACCCTTTTACTAATAGAGTCAGAGTGACCCCTGCCAGATGGAATTAGTCTGTGAAGACCTGTTGAAATAGGCAGTACTTAGGAAAAAGAAGTATACTGTTACTTCATAGAAAGGATGAGGCAAGCTTTTTTGCATATGGGAAGAAGGTTGTATTTGAGAGAGAAATGAATACGTTTATGCGGGAGTTGGTTTCACGGCTGCCGACTCTGAGCGTGGGGTCTGTGGGCATTTTGATTGGGCATGGATTTTGATTGTCTGATGGCTTCCATGTCACTAACTACCCCTTGCTGCTTGCTTGCTTCCTCTTTTCCCCCTAACTACCCCTTTCTAAGGGATGTGATTCTAATGGTTCTCTAATCCAGCATTTGTTTTTCATACCCTGGGACTTTGTAAATAATTACCTTACCACTGCGGTCCTGTTATCATCTGGGACCTGTTCCTACTTACTGTGCTCATTGGTGCCGATGGACTGGTGTCCTTACTCTTGTTCACCCGCTCTCTGGCACTTTCTCTTTATGTGCAAGGAGACTTAAGCTAGCGGACTTGGAGGGTAGGTGACACAATGATACGTATACCTTACAGCAATGGATCATCTTACATGACACCAAATAGAAAGCAGAGAACCCACGAGAGAGTGGCTACTGCACTGGGGGGCGTTTCCCATCCACAATTCATCATCTGTTTCCTGTGTGATTCATACGTAGAGACCCCAGAACCACATGCTTTCGCTCTGAGAGCCAGAGTTTCTTTCTGTGTTTCTTTATTCTTCTGGACTTTTCTCTAACAAAGCCATAATAGCAGTGTTGGCGGCAGCTTTCTAGTGACTATGAGTAATGTGGTTTGTATTTTCTATTTTTATTTTAATATGCTTTCCCTACTCTGGATTGTTTTTTTGTTTTGTGTTAAAATTAGTGTTAGGCAAATGCAGTAATTCGAGCTGTGGTATATTCTGCATTTTTTTTGCAGTACAGCTCTGAAGGAAGCCTCTGTTAACAATAAGCATTTCTGTGTCCTTAGAGTGTGACATAGACCACTAACAGTTTTGGCTYCTGAACATAGTAACCCAGACTTTAAAGAAATTGGCATGTAAATAACAAAAGTCTTTGTTTCCAGAGTGACTATTCATATTAGATCTGTTTATTCATAGTTTGTTGATAAGACACAAAATTGGCAAGTCAGAGGAGCACCTTAAATTGACTCATTTATTTGCTTGTTTTTAAATATACAGCCACAGTCAGAAGTTTTAAATGAACAATAAGGTATGTTCAGATTCCTCTTGAGAGAGTAATTAAGAGCTCCTTGTCTCTGTGCTGTCATCTTTGCCAGCATCTGAGTTCATGCTGAGGCTGTTCCATTGAGTCAGCCCTCTCTCTCAGCAGTGGGATCGCTGCCCCACACATTGACATGTGAGGGAATGTCTATCTCGCAGTAGCCATGGGCCTCTGCCAGGTTTTGAGATCTGAAGGGCCAGTACTGGGAGCTTTTCAGTTCTGAATCCGGGTTCCAATTTGTAATAGCAGAGTCAGGGAGGCCAGTTAGATCTGTGGCCAACACAATGGTTTAAAAAAATAAATTTYCCTCCCTTTCCTTTCTTGAGGTGCTTCATTACTTTAAAATATGAGTATCTCTGTCCATTGATCCTCTGGTGACTTTTCTGCTGGATTCAAATTGTGGCTTCTTAGGTGAAAAGGTCAGTGTGTTATTCATTCAGCTGCACATCGATGGAGATTAACCGAAAGCAGTTCAGGACATGTGGACTTTGCCTGGGCCCAGGGTACCTGAAGGAAGTGTATTTCCTTCCTGCCTAGCCTTCACTTCGTCAGCTGTGAAAGAGGACGCCCTGTCTGCTGGGAGTGGGGGAGGGTTGTCATTGGCAGTGTATTAACTGCCGCCAATCCATGGCCATAGGGTGCAGAAGAGCCCTTGAGAATCAAGCATGTCACCTCTGTAACATCACCTGATTTACTGCTTTTCCTCGGGTCTCCAGTGTCTCYGGGGGCCTTTTTCCCTTGCAGCACTGATCTTTCAATGAGGTGCTAGTGTCTGTCCCGGGCAATAACAAGGGAAAACCATGAAGTGTGAACAGCTCTTATTAGGGGGTAAATGTCATTAACGCTTTTGTAGCCTTCTCTACAGTCTGAATGCTCTTGTCAAGAGAGTAGCTCACTGAAGCCTTCCTTTAAATCATAGCACAGAGTTTCAGATGCTGAAGTTTTACATTTTAATTACACAAAGTCATTATCCCCCTTTACTCGCATATTTTTATTTTTTATTTTTTATTTTGTAATCTGCTACGCCTGCAGCCTTTGAAACAGTCCTCTAAAATAAGGCTGGAAGAATTTGTTAATGGAAATTATTTTAAGGCCTTGAGAAAGGCTTACTCTAAATCGAAGTGTGAGGTAATTTTGGTGGTAGCAGAGTAGATGCCTCTCTCAGTTTGGGTGTTTCAGACACTCTATAAGATGCATGTTTATACTTGATAGGAGAAAGCACTAGCATGCCAAGCTTAGGAATCTAAATTAACAAAATGCTTAAAGCATCTACARTTTAAATAATGGTTTTATTTTCTGTACATATCCAGAATTGTTTCTGTGGTCATTTAATTTTCTATATGTAAATTTCTAATGTTATCTGAAGCAAAAAAAAAAAAAAATTACAGGCAAGAGCTGGCTTTACTCCATCTCTTCTATTAGCCAGGCAGTAGTCCGGGTCACCGCTGTGAATTGTACCATTCAATAAATATGGTTACATGGTAGAAGAGTGAGAGAAATACAGTATTTTTTCCTCTGGTAATTAATTTTAATAAAGAAATTGTAAACATTGTTAAAACATGGGAAGTAAATTCAGAAAAGTTAGGGGCAAATTTGAAATAAAATTAATTATTTAATGCTTGTTGCCAACTTAAAATATGTAATGGAATATGCTTTTTATTTATAATTTTTAAAATTTGTTCTTTCCTCCTTTTTTAAAATTACATTTTGATATTTTTTGCCTTTCTTTTCTACTTTTCCTTATTGTTTGTGAGACTGAAGAAAAGGGCTCATTTAACAGATTTTTACGTGGTGATTGTCTACAGGTGGTCATCAGGCAGTGCATTCCTGGCTTAGCGCTCAGAGGTGGCGGCTGACCTCAGGCTAAGGAAGGAGAAGATAATCACTAGCTGCCTTCTGTAGTGAATATATAAGCCAGATTATAGCTGGGACATTAGCTGGGTATATGTAAATGGATTCTTCRGACTTATTTCCAACTTGCTGGAGAGGTTAGTACTAAAAACAAACAAACAAAAAACAAAAACAAACCCCAAATCCCCAAATTAAGCCTTACTCAGATCCCTAGGTCAAACAAAAGTAGCTCTCCGCCCCACCCCACCCCCTATTTTTTTAATTATACTTATTTTCTTTTGATTTAATTTGATTTTCCTGTCTGTTATGAAAATCTCTACCATTTTATTAAATTGTGGGAGTTAGCAAGCAAGGATCTATTGCCTGTCTATTATTTAACTTATAAATGATTTGTCAAGTTAATCTACCTTTATTGTAAAGCTCCCTTTTTGGTGAGATTTCAAGGGTGACCCTTTTGAGCTCAGGGGAGGACCATGTGTAGAAACCTTGTGTGAAGTCACTCACTTAGAAAAGGTGATCTCTGTAGAATTTCTTTTGCCAGAGCCACTTGGGGAATAACTGAATCAATTAAATTGTATATGTTTTACATTAAATTAAGGTCTACATACATATAAAAACATAAACTTTGGAAGTAGTCTTCATTCCGTTTGTTGGTTTCCTTTGCTCAGGGTGTGGAATTTTAGTTCATCTGAACCTTATTTGGGGGGAGGTTTTATGTGCATGTAATCAGGAAAGTGACAGTCTAGAGCCTGTAGGGGTTCCTAAGGGAAGTATTCTCACATTTGGGGGTCTGTGAGAAGACACTTTAAACAGCACCATCTGCCTTGCCTGCTTCTTTCTCTCTGTTCTACCTTACACCTGGATCCAAACTGTTAATATAGAAATTATACTTTCTAAGGTTCACATCTTGGGATAACTTTTATGCCTAGAGAATGAAAAGTATCAGAGATGTACAGTCAGACTTCATAAATGGTTTTCAGGGCGCCGGATGGAGGRGGCATTAGTGTACTCTGTTCCCTTATAAATGAGTATCTGGCCTCTGAGAGGGGCACACTGGGGAGAACACCTCTTAAAGGGGATGGGCTTTAATCAAAGRATGCTAYAGAGTTGGGTGTTCATTTATGATTTATTAGCCAGAGGATATCCCTTTSAAAGTCCACACAGCATCCTGAGGATAAGTCGTGGTCTCCCAGACCTAAGGAGTGTCTGATAGTTTAAATTCCAGAAATGTTTAAGACATCCCTATACCRTGGTCAAATGACTTGTCATAAGCTTGATTGCCATTATTTTAGTCAGATTTGGGTTTTTGATATGATTGCTGGATTGTATTTCTTTATGAATTCACATGACTCTAGAAAGTCAAGATAGCAGAATTTCATTGCCAGTGTTACATGGTAACAAAGTATATCTCTCCAGCATTCTTTCATTCCTGTTATGTCTACATGGTTTTACTCTTACCTTTGTGAGGGACATGTAGTTTTAGTGTCTTGAGTGAGCTTCAGGGAAATGGAGCATACTTAGTATTGGTTAACTTTACACCTTTGCAGTATGTGTCTAATAGGTTCAAATGTGTGGTTTAGAATGTCAKTCATCAAACTAAAGCATAGTTTCCTGTGGAATAAATACGTGAGTGGTATGAAGATCTTCCCCCATCTAAAGTATTTGAAAATCTAAGGAATAAGATCAAACCTGAATCCTCTAAATGTG
>BDUI01004884.1:72284-94833 GCA_002335545.1 Apodemus speciosus
AATTATTAATTTGTTTTATATTTACACAGATTAGCGTAGCCCATCTTCTTTAATATATGCCATCAAGATTGCAGTATGATAAAACCTGAGTTTATATTAAAGAATATAAAACTTAAAGTTTGTGTTTTTATTTTTGTTTACAAAAGTAACACAAGATTAAGATAGGTCTTCAAGTGATATTTTAACATATAGAAAAAGCTGTCTCAAGTCCCTTCCTGTAGAGAATTTCCCACCATTTTCATAAATTGGTATATAGTCCTCCACTTATTTTTAATTATTTATAGTACTAATTAGTTCTTGTTATAAATTTTAATTAATGGTTTCATCTATGTGTATCTACATATACATGCATACTTAGTCTATTATCTGACATTTTCATGATTTATCATAAAGTTTGTATTGCACCCCAAAAGTAGTCCCACACCCTAAATATTCATAATGAATTTCTGGAAACAGTGAATATTACCTTGTTAGGAAAGGAGGCCTTTGCAAATGTAAGGCTAAGGCTCTCAGCGTAGAGAATCTGGGATTCTCTGGATGATGCCTAAACTCTCTTTTATATCCTTATAAGAAAGATAGAAATAAGGTAGAGACAGATTCACACATAMGGCTCACTTAGAGGGGAAGATGGCACCAAGATAGAGGGCAGAGGTTGGAGTAATGTACCTCATGTCACATGTTGTCTGCAGCCACCAACAGGCTCATCTAAGAGCCTCCAGACAGAGTACAACTGTGCCGACACCTGACATGAACTCCAAGCCTCCAGAACTGTGAGCGAATAAACATCTATTGTTTGAAGCCACTGAAACTGTGTGGGTTTTGTTTTGTTTTGTTTTGTTTTGTTTTGTTTTGTTTTGTTTTAGGATCCAGCAGTCCTAGGAAGTAGCTATCGTCCCCATGTTGTGTGTAGAGAGCATATCTGTTATGTGTAACTTGCAGAATTTCACATTATGTGAATGTACTATACTGTAGTTAACTACTCCTTTTTTTTTTTTAAGAGAATTTGTTTCCAGTGTTTTAACTTGGCAAACATTGGTTCAGGAAGAGCGTGCATGTGAAACTGGCATGTTTATGTAGAATAATTGTCTAGATATAAGATGACACATCTGCTCTAGGTATGTAACCATGTTTTGAGTAAGTAATACATACACATGGATATCTCTACCATGTAGTTGTTTGGGGACTTACCTTATGTACAGACACCTTTGTTGATTTCTTGAATACACTTACCAGAATAGCCTATAATTTTTTGTCATGAATATTTTTTCTTTTTTTGTGTGTGAAAGTAAGGGAATCATATATACAGTTTGTCTTCGCAATTCCTTGCCTTTCCCTCTTAACAATGATTCATGGAGAACAGGGACAAATAGATGTCCTTCCGTTCTATTGAGYCTGTCTTGTATGTTTTCTATTTCCAAAAACATACAACTTTTTTGTTTACTAAAATTAAAGTCATTCTTTAAAATCACTTTTTGTCAAATMTCCCATTATTTAAACAGCTCTTCTTTTGTGGTGGTAATAATATATATGACTATGGATAATCTATTGACAGAGGTTTGAAATATAAATATGTGTGAGTATCTCTCTTTCCATTGAGTATATAACTCAGTGTAGATTGAGTTTTCAGACATTGGGTTAAGAACTTTTAGCTCATGTTTCCCTGTGTCCGCTGAGTTTCCCTATTGTTCCTTAGGTTCTCTTATCTCTTACTAGGCAGGGTTTATAGTTCAGAGTCGTCACAGAGTGGCAACACCAAACTGACAGGTGTCAGTTTTGCCCATATATAAAATTCGTCAAAAAGTATCTTAAGTATTAATGAATCCAGAATCGTTTAAACCTGCCTCTCTAGTCTCCCTTTCCTGTCTCCCCACTTTGCCGTTACACGACAACTCGTCCGTCTCTCTCATTCCCAAGTCCAGTTCACTCTTGATAAAAACAAGATGCACTTGGCATCTGTTCTGTTGTTAAAGCCCTCAGGAAAAATTACAAAGCTGTTCTTGCAAATTCATCATTATTACTCAGAAGCATAACTCACCATCCGGCTTTCTCAGCCCTTCTCCCCCTTATACCTGAGCTCTGGGATGACATCGCCTTCTTTGGTGAGGCCTCGTTACAGCATCTCATCTCTCCCACCTTAATTTGTAGCGAAGCATTGCATTTGGGTGACAGGCAGTTGTTCGTGCTTGAATAACTCAGGATTTGAATTCTACAGTTTGTGGCATCCATGTAATGCTTAGCAGTAGGTACAGCTGTTAACTATTCGCTTATAAATAATCTTTTCCCCTTCTCAACTTGTCTCCCAGGTAGTGTACCTGTCACCATTAATAACTCTTCTGCGGTTCCCTGGTGATTTGACCCATCAGTTGTCACTCACAGAGGAACAGTATTCTGGCTTGCTATTGAAGCTTATGCCGGTTTCAGCTCCTCAGTCACTTTGGCAGCCATACTCTGTGGGAAGCTGTATTGTTGGGCTCCGCACATGGTGCTAAATGCTTTATCACATACTTTGAGGAATGTGGCATCATATCTTTAAGTCTTATTTGCCATTAGGTCTCAGAGAAGAGCCACTGATCTATCAATACAGGGACAAGTGTGGTAAAGTTGACCCATGACAGATACAGCTTTTCTAGCTTTCTGATGCTATGCCTGCTCCTAATTATCATGGTGCGTTATCATTCCCTGATGTTTGCAAACATTGGGTGCTTCTATTGTTTTAGTTAGTGGACCCATGGAGTATGGTGTTCTGCCTGTGTCTAAGGCCTTGGGTGAAAGGCTACTGACTGATTCAGAGGGTCTCTAAGTGATTTAGCATCCTGTGGTTCTCCATGCAGACATGTGCTCTCTTGCTTCCACAGTCGCTTCTTCAGGCCAGTTCCTACATGTCTATAGGTCTCCATTTAGCTGTCCTTTTCAGGAAACATTTTCTATTTAGCATTTGGAAGTGTTGCCTAAAGTGCCCAGATGACCAGTTTTACGTCTCTCTTACCCTCTTTCATAATTGCCTTTCTCCTTTCTTCCCTGTTAGATGGTTAATGATCATTGATGTGAGAGCTATGGTGTTTCTGTACCCACATCCTAGTCACATATCAGAGCCTCAATAAATTTATGTTAAAAGTGAGAGTCTTATTTTTTACATTGGCATACATAGTCATTATCTATGAGAAGCGAAGCAGTAAATTTTGGGCACACAGTGGCTATCATATACTGTGCTGGAATCAAAGGTACAGGTAGGAGAAGACCTCCATGCTTACTACCCGTTCACCCAGTGAAGAAACGTACATTTCTTTGATTTGTCTTAATATTAGGATATATTCAAATGGCTTGAGAAATGGTAGATAGTAAGATATCTTGAGGCAAAGGTAAAAGAAAATAATTAAACTCTCTGGCAAGTAATTCCAGTGTTTGTGAACGTAGACCATGCTTGAGTAATAAACCCTCAAAGTCGGTGAGCCAGTTACGCGTGGAACTGGTACAGTTTTCATTTGGAAATGGAATTACTCTCCAAGTAATCTTTATATTCTCATTTATTGTGTAAAATAAATTAGAAAATCATCAAATTTCTGGGACCAAGAAAATGCCACAATTCCCTACCACACGTTTCTACATTCTTTGTATACAAATGTATGTATTTATTTATAACTGATCTGAAGAGACAAGACAATGAAATATAAATTTGGAGAAAGTTCAGTAACAAACGAACCCATACTAATGTATTAGTGCCTTATTGCTGTATGCTGCTGTGACTGTATTTTCTAGCTGGTAGAATAATGGAGATAATAATATACAAAAATGCATTTAATCAGAAATTCAAGAATAGTTTTTTTCTGTAGAAAAGATATTTTAAGGTTAAAACCATTTTTAAAAAGAAATATATGATTTACTTTAAAAGTTACATACAGGACTATAGCTGGTAGAAAACTAATATTGGTATGAAAATTGCCCTTCCATTTGTTTGGTAGAAATGATATGATAGCATATGTGAGCATTCTATACTCTTCTGTTTTCCCTCAATGGTATATGCTGCAAAAAAAATTCTTATTAACAGAGGTACCTTGTATTGTACTAACATTTACATTGTAGAAATACAGAATAGTTTATGCGTCCATTCCTTCATATACTGACCGTGTTGGTATTGAGACAAATATTGAGTCTGTGATTTTTCTGGAAAGTGGTGAGGATAAATGATAATATATTGCTTTTGTGAACATCTCTCTCCTTTTTAAAATTAATTACAAATTAATTAATTCTTTTATTTCTAATACTGTAATATAATTACATAATTTTCTCCTTCCCTTTCCTCCCTCTAAATCCTCTCATATATCTCCTCCTTGCTCTTTTCCAAATTTATGGCCTCCTACTACATTAATTGTTGCTACACACACACACACACACACACACACACACACACACACACACTCCTAAATACAAAAGTACAACCTGCTAAGTCTGTATAATATTACTTGTCTGCACGTTTTCAGGGCTGATCATTTGGTATTGGATAGCCAATAGGTGTGGAGCATTCCTCTGTTGCCTGTAGTTCTTCTGTAGGTTGAAGCCTCCTTGGCTTTCCCATCTACCATGGCTTATCTGTTGACACTGTTCTTGTTCAGCTGAGGTTTAAGCAGTCATGTTGGTGAGACTTTATGGATGTAGCTTCTGACATTCCTAGGACAAACCGTCTCACAGCAAACTCTCTGTCTCTGGCTCTTCAGTGACCACTGACGCTTAGGTACAGGAGTGCTTTGTAGCTGTATCTTCTGGGACTGGGCTCTACAGCTGCATTTGGTTGTAGTTTTCTGTGATGGTCTCTAGTTGCAAAGAGAAGTTTCCTTGATGTTCATTAGAAGATTTACTTTATTTATGATCGTCATATGCATTTGGGTTTACATTTTCTCAAAATGTCTTTTTGAGTTTTTATACCTTTCTTTCAATGCAAATCCTTTTTTATTTTTGTTTCAGAACTTCCTGTAGTTTATGGAAATGTCCTATTAGCATTAGCCTTGCAAATTCTTAATTGTTGCTTTTCTGTTTGATTTTTGACTTACTTAAAATAATTTAAGTGGTTTTATTAAATCTTGAGTGGCATCCGATCTGTGGACCCAGCTTAGACAGATCTTKAAGTCTGTAAGGGAATTGTTGGTTTATGTTGTTTCACTTTTGCCTTGTTTCTTCTTTTTAGAGGCAGGGGCATGGAACTCACCCTTGAGTTGGCTAAGCCTGCGCTGGAACCTTAAACCATACCTCCAGCACTTTTGCTGGTTTTCTATTTTGTTTGTATTCAGTGATCTAAAGCTCATACATAAAGTTTTTATCCAGGATTTTTATGTTTCTTAACGTACCAAAGCATATTTTATAGGGCTAATATTTAAATTTTCTTATTTATCCAGTTAATTTTAGAAGCACTGGATTAATTTAAATATGTAAACATGGGCAAAAATTACGAATAAAAGATCAAAATTTTAATTAGCAAATAATTTCATGTCAGCATTAAATACRTCTTAGGTAGAATAGTGAATGCACATTTAGAATAAGAAATCATTGAGGGAAAAATTCATAAAATTACTGAAATCACAGAGATTAAGGGCTTTTTCTTCATAAATCTCCTTAAGGAATACATCAACAACACCTGGCTTTGCCATGGACGTCCCACCACTTCCCCAGACATCCAAGGGCCAAGGCAAACGAGGGATCATCATCAGCCTCTGCAAGAGTCACTTCTGAGTGGATCTTCACTGTGGTTTCCTTAGTCATTTACACTGTCGTCATCGGTCCCAGAACTGACAGCCATAACTAATCAGTCACTAATGGTCTCTGTTCCTTCCAACTTCTTCATTGTTTTGTTYGTTGCCACATCACATCTCTTGCAACTAATGGTTCTCCTCTTAGGATAGAGATGAAAGTAGAGACCAGGAAGCAACTTCAGAGCACAATGCCACAGATAAAGGTAAAAATCTTCCAGGTTGTCAAATTGTACAGTCGTAGCAAGATCTTTACAAAATTTCTTGTATYCTTTTGATCAACAGTAGGGTTTGTCAGTAGGGTTTGTCTTCAGAYGCTGTTTCCACGGATGACCTTAATCCTCGCCCTTCCTCATTCCTTCCCGTGCTGTCCTACACAGAGCTCTTCTCACAGGGACACTCAAGAGAAGAAAGTCTATACCTGTGTTGTGGTGTCTGCCACTTTTCTTCTTTACTTTCTTCAGTTCCACAGTTAGCGGATCAATACAGTGAAGACCTAAGAGTCCAGTAGGAATGGCCTCCTCTTGGAGGGATTTACCTTGTCCTGTTTTAGGTTTTATGGTGACTTTACCCTTTCCTGGGAAGCTGAGAGTTAAAAAGAAAATGATGGTTTTGAATTTTAGCATGTTTCCGTTTCTCCAAAGGACACTATAAAGGACACGTGGAGCAGGTCCAAGCCAGTGGATGTTTAAGTGAATGGGGAGATTAGCTGAAGAACCATCTTGTGTGACTTAGTTACCTTTCTGTTGCGTTAAATGGGTGGAAAGCRGCATGCATGTTGTGCTTTATAGATTTTAACACTAAAACTTTAAAAAAAAAAAAAACCCAAAGACTTAAAAAACATAAAATGACCTTCAGGMCTATTGGCTCCCACTGTTCAGTTTATCAGCTCTCTGCCACACCCTCCCCCATCCCTGTAAAAAACCCACAGTGAAGTGTGAAAAGCATCAGAAAGTCTCCTCTATGCCAGGTCAGCCTTTTAGTCGCTTGCCAGCACCTTCATCTCTTCATATGTTTCTAGCTAAGGTCTAACATGGAACAAAAACCCGACAGCAATGGAGACCAGATGCTGGTATTTCTTCTCTGTCACTTGGCTGCCGAGCAGATGGAATTTATATCAATCGGGCATGCTAGGAGGAAGAGGCCATGGCAGCCAACATGTGGAACTGGGGCTGAGTGACATTTCTGCTAATGTTTTGTCCTTGTAGAACATTATGCTTCCTCTTTGCTTATGAGCTGTGGTTTTCCTGACTCAGACGAGGTTCCAGCTCCAGCTGGAATGGCTGTCGCTCTTCCCTCTCCACCCACCCCCCCCCCCTTTTTGGAGATTGCTGGGAGCTATGGAGGAGTAGTGGGGCCTGCACAATGGAGCTCTTTATTAAAATACCTGACATCTGCATGCAATGCACCGAAAGCCTCTTTGCTTAAGCAGAGGAATGCGTTGGACCTTCCTAGTCACTTTTTGTCTACAGCCCCACACTTGTTTGATTTATTTAATGAGCGACTGCCTCTGGAGAAAGAAGACATTGGACATGTTGTTGGAGGAAGAGAACTTTTAATTTTTTTCCAAGAACATTGTCACAGACAAGCCTAATACTCGTACAAAAAATATGAGTATTTAAAAGCAATTACAGTCCTAATGTGGAGGTCTTCCTATGATTTTTAAAGTGCCTTGCTTTTTTCCCCTTCAAGATAAAATCGGAAAATTCATAAACCCAATATAACACATTAAAGAATTTAAGTGTTAATTATTTCTAGTGGGAAATACCATTTTAAAGAAATTTGATGTTTAAAGAATGTCTAGAAGAAACGTATGAATTCATGTTAAAGAAAACAGGAAGACACGTGCACCAGAGAAAGAGCAATTGTTAGTAAGTTTGTAGTCCTTGCCAGCAGAAAAGCACATTATCCTCCATGCTGTCGGAGTCCATGCAGATGTACTGTACTGGTTTCTTYTCTCATGACGGTTCATGTCTTACCTGCTCATGGTAGTTAATAAGCACACGCTGCTATGCTGATAGATCCTTTTGTAAAGCACTGGAGTGCTCCTGGAATTGCTGCTTATCCTGACAATCCATAACTATGCCCCTCCCTATTTTTATCCAAACCTCTTGTTTCTGGTTTTGATTGGGTTACAGAGAGATTCAAAGAAGGAAAGTAGAAAGAAATAGCAAGGCATATTTGCTGCTTTTCTCCTCTCCTTTTTAAGAACAGCTTCTGCAGATGCCTTTCACGGTCCCTGACAAGCATGTATCCTGGCTGGATATGTCCTGTGAGTTGTCTAGAAAACTCCAAGGTAGCTTGGCTGTTTCTTAATCTTTAGGAATCTTGAATTCCCTCCTGTTGGTTCCTCTTTAGGTTGTTGTTTTTGGCAGTTGTTCTGCTGTAGGACTTCCTCCTGGCTCGCACTCAGTGGGACAGGGATGAGCCCTACAGCTAACTAGAGAGGGGCTGTGATACAGTGCTTATGTGTCTAGAAAAAGTCCCAACCTCGTCTTTCTTGGAGAAAATTATTCAAAAATAATTATTTGAACTTGTGTTTTTCCTTGCTATTTTCCTGGCCCTGCCACATACGGAACCCTGTATTGATTGCCTGTAATATTGTTTGGTAGTGTACCATAAAATGTCACGTGTACAGTTTATGTATATCTGGTAAATCCAGAGTCACAGCATAGCATTTCTCACGTTACCCACTGAGCTTTAACTGCCTCATGAACCACATGCCTTCCTAAGGTGACATTTTCGAAGTGGCACAACAGAGCATGGGATGACCAACTTGCTCTTGACTGAAAGTCTCATGGGCCTCCTGAAACCCCTATATATGAGTACCTTTCACCAGAGGGGGAGGAGCAGACATTGTTCTACAGAAGTAGGTTATGGAGGCCAAAGCCGTGAGACCTCCCCAAGCAGCATTCTAGGGGATTGTTTGACTTTGTCCTTGGATTTTGGTGGAATTGATGTATTTCATCCCAGAAAATTGTGGCACCAGCCCCTGCCAGTTGTAAATGTTGACTGTCTCTTGGGTGTGGTCCTTTGTCTTACACCCAGGTGAGGGTCCACATGGACGGGGTCCTGCTCACTGTATAATACTGAGTATATTGTTTAGCCTACTTCTCTTCTGTATAACTGAGATGATAATAATGATAACATCAACCTTACAAGGTTGCAAAAGTGACAAAAGGGGTAGGGGTGTTTAGTAGAGATGGGTTGGGGACAGTGGCAGGTAAGTGCCTGACCCATGGCAAAAGCTCCACAGTAGTAGTTGCTGTTGAACACTGAAGCATGACAGTCATGGCTGTCTTCTGATTTCCTGCAATTCCAGGTCTGACTTGAACCCTGGGATTGTTTGGCTCTGGAGAGCAGCTGTTTGCACTAAAGCTCAATATCCATTGTAAATCTCTCCCAGCAGGAGCATTACCTGCTCCAATTCGGAGGGACACCAGCTTCTTGTCTTTGGGTGTTTAGGAAGTGGATTGAGAAAGGTATCCACTAAGAATACTTGGAGCGAAACTCAAACCAGCTAGAAACGAACAAGTTCCTGTGCTCTAACCTCACATCGGTTGTTTGTCTTTGAGTGGGATGTTCCTCTTTCTAGCTGTAGATAAAATTCTTTCCAAAAGAATGAACCCCWGCATCCATCCTCTTCTTCATTGGTGGCAGAGGGCAATGGGATTTATTTACAAGTGTAGGTAAGACCCCTGAGGATGAGTACARGAACTACTGTCTGTTTCTCCTAATGRCTGTCGAGAAAGTAGGTCAGTGAGGGAGCATTTATCCTAGCTGAAAAAACTTTGGAGCAAAGCTTTTGCCAGTGTCTCTTAAAAGTAATCTAATAATTCTAGCTAGCATTCCCTTTCTAGACACAAGGATATCCTAATAATGTGTCTGTGTTTCTGCTTTTGGTTTTGTGTTCTTGCTTGACCCACCGAATTATATCATAAAGCATTTATTTTCTCGTTTTATTAAGATGCGAATTCTGTAACTTTATATCCAAAATCTCATGAACAGAGTTAGTTTTTTGTTTGTTTGTTTTTAGGGCAATCAAATGAATGTTAGCAAAAATCTGTAGCCAGGCATGGGACACACACWYGGAATCAAACCACTCATGAAGGTGAAAGTACCTGGGCCACACAGGGAGAGCCTGTCTTTAAAAACAAATCAAAGGCATGTTCCAATTGCTCTTCAGTAAAGAGTCCATGCTGCCCGGATGTACATCAGGTAGGAAGTGAATCCACAGTGCTGTTGTCATTTCTCCAAGAGGGCACGCTCAGGAAGGGACCGCTGCGCTCCGGCCGTTGTCGCTGTTCTTGCCACACTAGGAAGCTTTTAAAGAATGTGATAGAAAGCTCTACCTGAGTTATTCGTGCCAAGTGTGATTTTTGCTTGGTCTACAAATTTTACATAGTTATCCAGTACATTGTTCAGTTTTTGAAATTTAAATATAATTTCTTTGCCCTCCTTTTAAGATAAAAACTTTACATGGCTTCAGCAAGCCTGCTTTTATAAACACCCAACATTTACTGTCCAGTAATGAAATGAAAGAAATGATATTTTTCTTTTCATTCCTCAGCTTTGAAACTGAAACAAATGAATGAACTCCATGCTATTATAACTGTGATTCTTCAACTCTCAGGACACCAAGCAAGGTGTGCAAAATGAAATCTCTCTCCCTTCTCTCCCCCTTACTTGATAGAAATTAATTTGTCAATGTCAATTCATGCATACAGAAATTATTCCCCCTCCCTGTCCCTTCTGCCAGGTAAGCAAGGCAATTTAAAACATTCTTGTGGTTATGAAGGGCTAACATTTTTGGCAGAGCTGTTCTTAACATGAGATATCATGAAAACCTTAGTGGAGTGTGGTAAGGTAAATACTGCAGTAAATGCCAGTACTTTAGTGTATATTAGCCTATCTTTGCCTTTCATTTTGCTAAGATTGACTAACACTTAATTGTCTTGGCTATGTATTTAAAAAAAATTGAAAGAACTTACAGTGA
The DNA here is from genome assembly GCA_002335545.1 of Apodemus speciosus. Lineage (NCBI taxonomy): Eukaryota > Metazoa > Chordata > Mammalia > Rodentia > Muridae > Apodemus > Apodemus speciosus. Next base: position 83,019 of record BDUI01004884.1, read on the forward strand.
GGGATGTGTCAACTTTTAGGGTATTTCAGCTGTGAACCCAGCCAAGTTGCCCATTTCCAATCAAGTACTTCACTTCTTGACATAGAGAACATTATATAGAGAACACTAAATAACCCTCAATAAATTTGGCTCTTATCGAAATCTAGAGACATCGCCATTGTTATAGGAGAAGGTTGCTCATTTGCACACCCTCTGTCCATTTAGAGCAGCAGACACAGCAGTATCCAGCTCACGGCCCCATCTGGATATTGTTAGTAAGCAACGGCTGCTGCTGCCTGGAGCCATTTGTAGAGATTCCTTACACATTAGCTGTGTCACAGTGCAGCTGACCAGTGCGGGGCTAATTTGCTCCTTTTCTCTATAGAATTGAAGAAAATGTCCAATTATCATTTACCTCCTTTAGATTATTCACCTGATTATTTTATTGCATTTGGAATATGTTTAATAAATGGCGATTTTTTTACCTGAAAAAAAAAATAACATTTTTAAACTATTTAAGTCATTACATCTTCTTATTGCCTTTCTTTTTAAAGGTAAAGTTATAAATTAGTAACTAATTTCTTACTAGCTATAATAAAGACAATTTAAATTTTCTTAATGTAAGGATTAAAAGAGGAGAAGCAGCAGTGCACATAGTTAAATATTTCATTCTGTGTACCTCCTTCTGTATATTAAGAAACGCTGGCTTTCTCATCCTGGGTATTCAGGGTGTATTGTAATTTGGGTTTGGCAATACAAATATTAAATCGGATCTGGTATTTTAGATTTTACATATCTATTATYCATGATAAACTTACTGTTTTAAAAGACAAGATGGGTGAGTGCATTGGGATTTTTTTTTTAAGCTCCTGTATAGGTGTTGTACATCTTAGCATCTAACTTATAAAAGCAGTTCACTGTACAGACACCAGACCTGGTATCTGAAGGGCACTGCCTGTCCCAGCAGAGGTCTTGATAGGATTTTTTTAATATCAGAGAGGGAGAAGGAGATTGATACTCCACCAAGAAAAACACAAAGAAAATGTATGGTAATGTGGCGGAATATTCATGGGAACCCTGTGGCCTGGGGCCCAGGCACAGTCAGGCCTGTGTTCAGCAGGGCTACCCCAAGGCCTGGGGAGTGAGTGCAGGGCTGGGGGTGTGCAGAAGGCACTCACCAGTGGTCCAGCACAAGTCCTCTTGTCTTTGAAAAGTTTTCCTTTTCCCTTGAATCAGCTACAGTCTTTTACGTAAGGTCATTGCAGTTTGCAGTCTGTGGCAGAAGGTTTCTTCCTTTTTTGGTAGTGGCATTCTGTCTTTCCCCCCTTTGGAAGTGTTTTCTCCTCAACCTGCCATTATCTTCTAAACCTGTTTTATGTTATCATTGTCAGATGCCTCTTTCCTTAGCGTGTTAGAATAAAATGTGATGAGATATATCTCTCTATAGATAGATATATAGATATGCACACATATATGAAATTTTTAAAGCATGGAACTGGAAGGCATATGGTTATGATTTGAGAATGTCAAGCTTGATTTTTTAAAAAAAWTTTTTTTTAAAAAATCTGTACCTTTTTCTCTGGGCAGTGAACTCACTGCAGAGACATCAAAGAGAATGTGTACTGGATCAAGGTGGAGGTTTTTTTTGTTTTTTTTTGTTTTTTTTGTTTTTTTTTTTTACCACATCATTGCCAGCTGTGGTGTTTATGATTAGAGGCAGACGCTCCAGACACCTTAGAGTCCTCACAAAGCGTCAGATCTTTAACAGGCTCCATCCCATCTGAGTGACACTAAACAGACAGCCAGAGGGGAGTTGATGGGATAGAACGAAGGGTGTGTGTGTGTGTGTGTGTGTGTGTGTGTGTGTGTGTGTGTGTGTGTGTACATGGATATGTAAAGGTGAGCTAGGCTTTGGTGCCTGTGCATTCACCCACCACGCTATGGAACAAACTCTGCTAACACCAGGCTGCAGGCTGCCCAGAGGCCCCTTAGCATGCCTTTCAACGTAGCTTTTTCTAGCCAAGGGGATGACTAGAGCTCAGCAAACACAGGCATTGATCCTCTCTCCCCGGGCACAGAGATGTGCAGCATTCAGGTCACAGCCTCGGCTTTGAAGCGGCTCCATTGCACGCTGCTGACAGCCACAGACTGCCCACTTCCAGGATCTGAGGTGATTCCCTCCCGGATCGCCACACTCTCTTCTCTGCAGCTAATGACATTGAATTCCCTCTGGATGTTGCCTCCACTTGCAATATTAACACTTGTATAGTGTTCTGTTGACATAAGAATTCTGCAAACAGCCAGCAGCCCCTGTCGTAGTTCCTGAAAAGGGAGTTCATGTCTGGCTGTGTTCCCTTCTGGGTCACTGTAACTGCCAGATAGCTGTTTGTTTGTTTGTTTGTTTGTTTGTTTACCAGCTCTAAAAATTAGAATGTACTTCAGGAATTGATGAAATAGCATTTGGAATGAAATGTCTGGAAATTTCTAGAATCATGAACAGAGGCTAACCCAGTGGGGACCATTAGCAGTGAAAGAAGCAATTCGGTTAATAATTACTTATGTCTCTTTCAGCATAAAAGAGCACTTAAAAACAACAAATTCCTGTGACCATCAAGAAATGGGTTGTTGTTTACAGTTCCTAGTGACCATAGAAACTGCGATTCTGACTAATAATATTCATCCTAATCATCTTTAAATCGATACTAAGCTTGGAACGTTGTGGTGGCTGGACTTTTATCTGACTTGGTATAAGCTGAGGTGTGGATAAGACTGGAACATTCTGMATGCCAGATTACTCTTAGGGTTTTACTTCCTACCTTTTACAACCTACTGACATTTCCAACTGCTAACGTTTGTATAACTTGTAACTCTAGTGTCTTTCCAAGAAGGTTTGGATTTCGTCTGGTCCCACGTAGCCACCCTTCATTCCATTGTGCTTGAGAAACTTCTCGGTTATTAGGAACCCTTTCTGAAGTTGAGGACTTCATTCTTCATGAAGTTTCTTTCCTTTAATGAGAGTCTAGACTTCCAGTGGGCGGGATCTCTCCTGTTTATTTGGATAAGCACCTCATCATCCAGCTTGTGTAGTTCAGAATCTGTCTTATATAAAGAAAGTTATTTCCATGTTATGGCAGTTTAGTTTTTCTCCAGGCAGAGCGACTTAGTAATTGGTGGGTAAGATGAGTTTTGTCTCTGATAAAAAAATAATAATTCTATGTTTTCGAGTATAATATTCTTAATAGTTTTATTTTACTAGAAACCCTTACAACATCAAGGTTTTATAATGTACTTAAACTTTGCATTTGCCCATGTACTAGCATTGTAAATAAACTTATGAAGCAAAATAACAAAGTAGTTTTATTGGGTGTACCTTTGTCATCATGTAGCAGGTTGTTTCACTCAGTTGTTTATGTAATTCATCATTGYCCAGGTCCTATTTTATTGTTGTTTTGACCTTTATTGGTCTTCATGAATACACTGTGTCAGCATCATCCCACTTTACAGATTATGAAACTGAGGCAAAAAACATCTTCTAAGTTTTATTACACATTGTTGGTGTATATTTATTCATGATGCTTTACTGATCATGCGGGCCACTTTAAAGCCTTCCCAGTATGTATGGACCAACTCTTAAAGAAAGTCATGAATTGGGAAAAACTCAAGGAAGGCTCTATGGGGGGGTTTAGAGGGAGGGAAGGAGCAGGAAATGATGTATAATTATAACCTCAAAACATTTAAGAAAAAATGTTTTTAAGTTGTACAGTTTCTTTTACCAAACGTTGAAGTATCAGAGTTTTAAACTGCTTAGTTCTGTTTTTTGAGAGCATAAAGGTTATTTCAATGATCTGGTATTCAAATACTTAGGTAGAATTTCATTTTCTTAGTTCTTCAAGGAAGGAGGAAATATGGATATGGAGGGGGGATATGAACATCAAATCTTCTTCATGAAAAGGTATACTTGGGCACGCACACACACGCGCRCACACACACACACACACACGTGCACGCACACACATGTATAAGCAAATCACTAGACGGATTTAAACAGAAATGGGAGTTAGTMTCCACTTCTATTAACATCAGTATCCAAAATACCCAGTGTGATTTTTGCTTCTATTAACATCAGTATCCAAAATACCCAGTGTGATTTTTGTGGAGAGTACTTTTGGTGGAATTTGAATTGAACTCTGTAATGTGTGATTGACTGTGACATGGACACAGGAACACACAGGCTTTGTGGTAGAGGGCTTGTGCTGATGCCAATGAGATGGCATTGGTGGATAGTGTCGGGTGAGAGGTGGCATTGTCATACACTATGGGCTCAGATAGCTCTGTTTACATTAGTAGGAGAAGGACTTGGGTTTTCTGCTGATAGGGTTTGGCTGAAAGCAAATCTAGTGCACCCGCCATTAGCATTTTTGAAAATGCTTTTTCRTTAAGTGAAGGGACTAATACTTCCTAGTGTTGTCTTCATTGTTTTTTGTTTGTTGTAGTTTTGGATTTTATTGTTTGGTTGGTTAGTTAGTTTTTGGTTACAGATGGGTAGTTCTAGACAGGCATAGGTCTGACATTGGATCATCTGGAAGAAAGTATGATGATATTAGGCTCATGAAAAAATATCTAAAAGCCATTCCCCAAATTAAAGGAAATCATAGCACAGTTTGAGTGGGTAAATGAAATTTTCGGCTCTGTCACTTTAGCATGGAATGTGACCTCCAGCAGTAAATCACCTAGGATTATATCCATTACCTATTTATACAGATTGATAACATTTGTAGGTGAGTTTGTTTACCTGGAATTACCCCTCACATTCTCAAATCTGCAGTGGTCCTTTGGGGAGGAGGAAAGTAATTTTTTTTAAAAAAAAATTGTGACTTCTTAACACTTAACCGATTTCTTACCTAGGATAAAAAGAAATTAACCAAGTAGTAGTCCTTGTATTTAGAGAGCTAGTGCAAACATCTCATTCGGAGTGCTATAGGTACAATGTCTTCCTGCTTTAGTGGATATTACACTAAATATTAGCATTAGTACAAGAAGAAAGGAGCATCAAAAGATGTTAGAGCCCTCTGGGCTTCCTGCCTTTTATCACCTAGCTTTAATTTTCTAATGGTGGCACTAAACGGACCCCCTTGCTCTCATCATCAAAAGGAAATTCTCCTTCTTGGGAGCAGCACCTCTAGGCAAAGGACCAAAAAGACAGAAAAGAAACCAGGATGAAGGCCCAGAAGGAGGTGGAGCTCTACCCAGTAAGGAAGTTGCATGTTTTTCTTAGTAAAGATGATTGATGATCTGTGGAAAATGAAAGTGGGCATTAAAGCAGCTTTTCTTAGGACAGCTTGAGTGAGTGTGTGGCCAGGGCTTTCTTGATTAACAAAGGTCTCCCTGACCTTGGCAGTGACTCCCAGCCTCGCAGGGATGAATTGTTCCTGGACAGTTCCTCCATCAGAAGCACATGCAGGTCTTTTTAGCCATTCCTTAGCGACCAGTGGAGAACACGGTCTGAAGAGCTACTTAAGACCTGAAACAGAAGAGAATATTAGAATCACGGCTGCAGGCATGCTCAGTTCCGTTTCAGAATCTGAAATACAGAGCTAACCAATGTAGGTAGTAACTTAAGGCTAGGTCACCTGTTCATCAGAAATATATAAAATAGCTTTCCATATTTCTGTTGTTGAAGGTAGATTTTTTTTTTTTTTTACTGAGTTTTAGGACTTCTTTTGTAAAATACCAAATACTGTTGCTTTTTCAGTCTAGATAAAAGCATTCCTATTTCTTGGCTAGAAGTTCGACARTACTTAGAACCCCAAAGATGTTGACAGCCTATAGAGTGACTCTTTACCTAGACTGGTAACTTTGACTTGTTCTCATTTAAAATTAAGTATCAAACTCATTTTCTATAACTGGAGGATGTGTATCCCAGACATACACAAAAGTTCTGCTGTTCTTTTATTCTTTTTAAATATTGGAGAGAGAGGGAGGAAAAGAGGGAGGGATGGAGGGAGGAGGAGGGAGGGAGAGAGGGAGGGAGGGGGAGAGAGAGAGAGAGAGAGAGAGAGAGAGAGAGAGAGATGCAGTAAGCAGTTTTACTCTTTCAGCCATCTTGCTGGCCTGAGTCTACAATGCAAAAAGTAAATAAATGAATAAAAACAAAACAAAACAAAAAAAACCTTAGAAAATACTATAAGGTGGTATGCATTTGACATATGTCTGATACCAATGTTATTGAAACCTTTTATATAGCTCTGTGTGTGTGTATGTGCACACACATGTGCAGTGTAGTGTACTTGCTACTGACAATTAGAGACAATGATAAGACCCATGCCTTTGAGTTCTGAAGACCAATTTCCATGGGGAAAGTGGTAGTGTATTTACATGCCYGTGAGGAGAAGTAGAGGGTACAACTTGAGTTGTAATGCTAAGGTTGACTTTAGTATTGAGGCGACATGTAACAAGATACCCAGGCTAACTGTCTTCTTTGTGAGATTTATGCTGGGTGCTGCAAGCAGAGATAGGCAGCGATGAATGCAGATGAAGTGGACATTGAGATGCAATTTAAATCTGCCGACCATCCAGAGCAGAAGTTGAAGAAAAGTATACAGTGCAGATAACTAGCTCAGTATTCAGTGTTTGAATATGCATTTGGGCATAATGAACCAATACATATTGAGACTGGTATAGAGTGATAGTATGGTAAATTTGTGACTGGAATATTATGTGTATCAAGAAATGAGAGGCATTTCTTTCCTTTATCCAGGCTAATACATAAATGTCAGAGAACAAAACAGAATGGGCGGTAGTCTGAATGTCTTACAGTGAAAAATCAACAAAATATAAACTTTGTTCCAAATGTTCATGACAAGAGGTAGACCTGTGCTTTGTTTTGTTTTTATACAGATGACATGCCCTCTATAAAAAATGATTAGAGTCAGAATGTTTGCAATTTATTTTTTTAAAACTTCGGAATATTTGCATCTTTGCCTTTTCCACTTAAGCATCCCCAGTTCAAAGATCCTAAATCTGATTTTTCAAGATCCCCCAATTATCATCATCAAAAAGTTTCAGAGTCTAGGTTTAATGTAGAGCGGCTCAATCGGTAATAATAAAAGACTTCAGCTTTGATATAAAATCACCACTTCGCTTTGCTGAGTTCTTAGTTCAGCCTCTGGGTAAGTCTAAGGTCCTCAGTTGTTTTTATGACTCCAGTCATTGTATTAGCACAGGCCACTTCTATACCCAATCTGTTTACTGTGAGCCTGCTCTGAGAATTCATTGAACAGGAGGCATGTCTAAGGCAAGTGCTACTGCCTTCGGGTGGCTTGTAGACTGGGAGGAGAGAGAGGCAGTGGCCTATGACTGACTGTACTGCTGGATAGACAGTGATAAGTCCTTAGTAGAAAGCACTGCAGACATTTGGGAAGAGACGAGACTTCTTCCTTTCCAGGAGATCTGGAGAGCTCTGTTGAGAACTTTTTTCCTGGATCTTCTCTAGCAGGAGTAGGTAGAATTTTAACTTGCCAGATGGCACAGGTGCAGAAAACCTGAAGAGGTGTGTAGCAAACAACAGGATAGTTTGCCTTAAGTATAGCTGAAGAAGAGTCATAGGAAAGAAGCTAGTTATAGCGTGGACTTGGCTTGATAAATGAAGATCGCCCGAAATGCTGTTTGAGGTCTATTCAGAGCCTGTGGGTGGCCTGTCCGTTCTCACGTTAGTATTTATGTGGCTTTTCTAAAAAGTTGGTGAAACTCAGCATAACTCTTTAACCTACACTTGACTGTTTTAAAGGTGAAAACTTTTCCTGCCGTTTTYTTCCAAGTTTTAATGGGAAAAGTTTATGATCAATTTTTAAAAGATTTTGTGGACCGGAACCTTGCCAGTTTCGTCCACTGTTTCCAAAATCCACTTCTTACCATGCAACCGTGAAGAGGACCACCAGCAAGGCAGGCTGGCGCTGCTTATTTGAGTTTAAAGTGTTCCTGTTGTCGTCCTCTGGTTTCTAAAAGAGATTGTGAACACAGTTACTGTGATTTCTGTACCTGGGACGGTCAGGCAAATGTGCCAAAACCAAGTTGTGGCCTCACAGCTGAAGAATCCGAGCTGCTCTTTCTGAGTGTGACTACTGCCCTGCGTTCTGGAGTGAAATTCAAATTTAGGTGATGGAAGACGTTCTTGGATGTGAATTAAAGAGGCTTTTTTTTTTATTGTAATGTAACTGTAAGTGATAATGATTTCTCTTTCAAAAAGTTTTCTCTGAGAATTTAAAACTGCATTCCTTCAGAACAGCTTTAGTGTTTCAAGCTTAAAAATCTGTTTTTTAAATCCTGGCTGCCTATTGCTCTCCAGTTCCTCCAGGCACCGTTGTCTCTGGACGCTGCTTAGGTCTGAATGCCAAGAGTTAAGGCAGTCTCCCTCCTATAAATCAGGAGACAGCTTCATTATCAAAGTTATGTGTTTTCACCTTAGTAGATAGCCAGGCCGGGTGCTGGTGCCAGGCTCTGCCTTATCATGGGGCCATCAGCACCGAGTACTGGAATGTTCGTTGTTAGGATTATTTACTTCTTCTATAAACAAAGATTAGAGTAAAAAATGTCAGTTCTGGGGCCTGTGCAGCGCCACTACTAAAGAGTCTCAGAGCACGCTGCAGGTTCAGTTCTCCACTCAGCACGGAGCCTCCCAGACTTGGTCTCTATAACTGACCTGAGTTCTCTTCTGAGAGTTTTGTACAGTTTGTCTCATTTACTCTTCTCAGTAGCTCTAGAAGGCACTTTCCTTATTTTCTTCTTTTGCTGATGAAGAAAAACAAGGCTGAAAAAGGTCAACAGTATTGCCCCATGTGGGTTTCTAGTCCTGAAGGGATTTGCCCTCCAGAGACATTTTAATATGCGCTAAAGAATTTCTAATGATTTTTAAAATAGATAGGCAGCTCTTTAAAAATTAGTGTTATTAGACTTTCAGCTGCCTATCACTAGGAGATGGTTCCACCCTTTTAATTTACATTGTTTGGTCAATACAGAAAGACTTTCAGGAGTGAAACACTGTTTTCTTAAATATCATGAGCTCACTAAAGTTTACCAAACTGAAACTACGCTTCCATATTTCAATGATCTATATTTTTTCAAAAATTTACATTAGTTTTATTTCAGGAAAGAAGGAAAATTGCCAATAGTCAAGCCATTTAAGAGCAAAAAATACCACAAAAGCTTACCATATATGCAGCATCGTCTGTAATTAGTGCAGTTGTAGACAAGGAAGATAGTTCACTGGGGCATCTGAACCTGATTCCTGTAATCTAAATAAACCAGTCATTTCTAACGCATCTAAGAACCTTGATTCTCAGTAAATGTTCTGAATCACTTCACGTTGGAACATGATAACTTGCCATTTATTCATATGTAGCTTTGTGTTTAGTAAAGATAAATGACCTGTCTTTTGTAGAGGATCAAACTGACAGAGATGGATGATGTCACCAAGTTGGCATCTGATAGGTTCAGGTGATTGGTGAATCCACATGGATTCTGACTTCCCTGTAAAAGATGGCTAGATTAGATTTACACTAATATCTTGAGTTAAATAAATTTGCTTTCTGATTCACTACAAGGCTGTTGTTCTTATTGAACTATATTTCCTGGATGAAATCTCTTCAACTTAATAACTATCACTATAAATATGCTTAATGGCTTATTGGCAGAGTAAAAATTATATAGTGTTGGCATATGAAGATGCTCACATAATTGCTAAATAAAGGTACTTAAGGCATTTATAAAGGTGTCGTTGATTTATAGTTTGTATAGTTGTACATATTTACAACATTCTGGCAATGAATAAAAATTTGAATAATATCATGCGTACAGATGTCAGTGATAATAAAAAATTGCCAGGTATAATTAGATATGCCTTATGTAGGGCCTTTCTCCCAGATTATCATTAATCAAGTGGGCTTATTGTTATTGTTTGTTAAATGACAGACTGCTTGACCTCACTTTCTCTTCAATTTGTCATTTTATCATAGGACTAAAGACCTAGGCAGTGATACTGATTATGACTGGGTTCCCATCCATAGGCAGAGATACTGATTCTGTCCAGGATGTGATCTTGTTTTCTTCTTTGCTACATCTCTGCTCGAGTATTTTATTAGTTTTTTAAACTTTTTTCTTAAGTAAAAAAAAAATAGCAAAACCTCTTCTAATGGGGATTGTTGAGTGATGAATTTGAACAGGACAGGGTCATCCATCACAGTGGGCATCTTCATGGCACAGTATGTGAACAGGGCCCTGGAAGGGGAGAACTCTGCTTCACATTTTGAAACTCAAATATGCTCACTTCTAACTGTACACAATACTGTTTAGAAATAGTGCTTATTATAATGTTTTGGGACAAAGGGGGCATGTTTTTAAAATATCAGGTATGTACTATGTATGTATGTTTGTTTGTTTGTATGTATGTATGTATGTATGTATGTATGTATGTATGTATTTACATCCCAAATGCTGCTCCCCCTCCAAGTCCCTCCCTTATAGAGTCCCTCCCCCTTCCTCCCTCATTCCCCTTCCCCTGGGTATCTCCCTGCCCTGGCACATCGGGTCTCTGCCTGATTAGGCGAGTCCTGTGCCCCTTAAGACAGACAAGACAGCCATGAAGATCGAGCTGCCTGTTGGCCATGTATGTGTCAGGGCCTCTTTCTAGCCCATTTATGTTCTTTGGTTGGTGGCTCAGACTCTAAGAGCTCCCAGAGGTCCAGGTTTGTTGATCTGGTGGTCTTCTGTGGGGTTCCTATCTACTTCACTGCMTTCAATCCTTCCCCCAACTCTTCCATAACTATCCCAACCCCTGTCTAATGTAGGCTGTGTGTATCTATGTCTCTTTCAATTCACTGTTAGGTAGAGCCTCTCAGAGGACAGTTCTAGGCTCCTGTTTGCAATTGTAACAAGAGTATCATTAAGAATGTCAGGGATTGGTGCTATCCCTGGGATGGGTTGCAAGTTGGGCTGTTACTGGTTGTCCTTTCCTTTGGTTTCGGCTCCATCCCTGCATTTCTTTCAGGCAGGATAAATTTGGGGTCAAAAGTTTTGTGGGTGGATTTGTGTTCTCATCCCTCCACTGGAGGTCCTGCCTGGCTAGAGAGGTGGCCTCTTCAGGCTCCATGTCCCCAGTGTTAGGCATCTTGACTAAGGTCACCTACATTGCTCTAAGGGACATATTTTATGTTATAAATTTTAAGAAATTATTCATTGTTCCTTCTTTTGTATTGTCTTCTATATGTTTCCTAGCAAACTGTGCACAGCTAGAATTTTTCATGCAACAAGTTATCTTCTTGGGATAGATAATTCATTTAGCCATCCTTAGCTCTGCTCTCGGGAAGTCTTCTTGGTAAGGTTTCATTGATTGAGTCTCAGYTTCATAAATCAGAAGCATGTGAGAATGTGCATGGCCTAGGTCATTTCAAGAGGCCATCTGAAACCACCTTTCTATGTTTATGCCTTTGCTCTGCCCCCTGGGAGATTAACTCCACCTCATTGTCAACTGGAGCCTGGAGACCCGTTCCTAGCCATTCTTCTCATCAGACTATATATATGTGACTCTTGACGAAAATCTTATGAAACTGGAGTAGCATTAAGTTTTTATTTAAAATATGAATTTTTTAAGAATTCTGGCATAGACTTTGGTCTATGTAAGTTGTTRGTGTCTTCAGACCTGTAGTGGGAATTGATTTAAAAAACCCACAACAAACACTAATATTCAAGTCAAGTGTTTATTCAGAAAGAAATTTACAAGGCTTAACAATGTGTGATGATGTATAATGTTAAATGCTAGGTTTTAAAAAGTCTGGAAAGGAAA
>BDUI01004886.1:51315-62157 GCA_002335545.1 Apodemus speciosus
TATAGTAGAGAGTTTGGCTATAGGCTTGAAGAAAATAAGTGTACTAAACAACTGATGAATTATCATAATTATCATGATGATTATCATCATCACAAGTTCAATAAACTATGAACTGAAATTACCTTAAAACCATCCTCTCAGTGAGAAAATAAACACAAAATATGATTAATATGATATCAATTTACTTAGAAACCATGATCTCATTACAATGGTTATTTTATTTGAAAAAAAAAACAAAAAAGGTTCTCCATGGATTATTTAGCAAAATCCTGAACATACTAGTGTGTACTCATACCAATGTTAGAGGCAAAGGAGCTGTGAAGTTCATGGTTGTTGTTCACTTCTCTATTTATAAATATAGGTATTCATATATTTATACATATTATGTATTAATATAAATATATGTATTCAACCACAAGGACTTAATCAAACCTATCTTCTCCTCTAATAATGTCCTTGTTACAATAGCAACTATTCATAGTGAACTCCCAAGTGTTTTAACTTTTCCCCTCATTTGAATCCGTTATTACTTGGTCTGGTATAATTGAGTTATTAACATACTTAATATAATGTATTTTGATGAATATATCTTTGCTCCTGTATTCTTAGCAAAGTATTGCAAAACTACAGTGTATCAACTTTCATCAACTTATTCTACATACTGACAAAATTATTTTGTGTTTAAGAAAATTTAGTAAATTGTGGAAATAATAAATATTAATGTTCAAATTACCAAAAGATATATTTTGATCACGGATGAGTTATTTTGTATCCATTATATAGGACGGTATCTTTGAATGTTAAATGTGTGCTTTCCAGAATCTCTGGGACCTTTGATAGAGTTTAGACTGTTTTATCTCCTATAATAAGAACAGACTGTGCCAAAAGATCTTTACAACTTCCCTGGTACTCTACATATTAGACATACAAAGTTTTTCTAAAGATAGCCTAGAAGATCCACTTGCTAAAATAGAAAATTGATATTTTGTGGGCAGTAAAATTATACAGATGTATAAAATGCACACGAATCTTCCTTTTACATCTCATTGATAAGTTTGATGAAATTTTGAAGAAGTATGTATTTATAAAACACATAAATAAAACTGCTTTTAATATAAATGCTAATTTATAATATTGACTTTGATGGACAAAACCATCAACTTCTAAGTGTTATTTAAATATGAAAATAAAGGTCTTAAAATAAAGAATATGAGAATGCAAAGAGGGACAAAGTCAAGCAGCCTGCATACCAGCTCCTTTTACATAGACAAAGCAACAACTTCAGGAAAAACATCAATAGTCAGCAATACTTGAAATAATCTATATCAATATTATTTCTGATAATGACTACAACACAGTTCCACACTACCTCTGAATAGACTTTATTACATAATTTTGTCCCTTAACTTAATGATGTTACATAGTATAAGAACTTGCTATGGATAAGTGTATGAGAATTATTATTCTATGTATTCATTCACTACCTCCTGTCACCAACATATGAACACTCCTGTTGTATTTTACTTCAAATATAAGACCTGTACTATGAAATAAAATTCTCAGAGCAGAAGCATAAATGCTCATAACTTGCATCCTTCAGTACCCATTTCTGCCATCAATATTCCCATTCTAACATTTTCAGGACTTTTAAACAGTCTCATAGCTGCCGATGAGGCCAAGACAAAACAGTGGGAGATATTTTAAATTCAGAATATAGCATTTGTTCCATAGCTTCTACAAGGCCATAGCATGTCATAATGCAAAAATTAGTGTTCAACCTTCATAAATTTCATAGTCTAACTTTTCCAAATAGTATTTATTAGTTCAAAATCTCCTTTGTTTCAAGGCATTTTTGGACTATGAATGTTAGCAAAATTTGAACTCAATGGACACTTATAATACAAGTAAAATAGAATATACATTAACTATGACAAATAAGAGGATAGTGATAGGATACTAGAACAAGTTCCCCTCTCCCAACACTCCCTTCCCCCTTCCCCATCCACTTTCCCTCTCCGGTCCCTCCCTCCTTCCCCACTTGTCATTGCCATGTTCTCCCTGCCAAGTGGGACTGAGGTGTCCTCACTTGGGCACTTCAGCTTGTTGACCTTTTGAGTTCTGTGGACTGTATCTTGGGTACTCTATACCTTTTTTCCCTTGGTTAACATCCACTTATTAGTGAGTACATACCATGCATGTCTTTTTGGGTCTTAGTTTTTACCTCACTCAGGATGATATTTTCTAGTTCCATCCATTGGCCTGCATTACTCAGGCTGTTCTTGTTCTTAACAGCTGAATGGTACTGGTCTAACTGGCTAACTGTATGTAGAAAAATGAAAATAGACTCATATTTATCACCTTGCACAAAGCTCAAGTCCAAGTGGATCAAGGATCTCAGCATAAAACCAGATACACTGAATCTATTAGAAGAAGAAATAGGAAAGAGTCTTGAATTCATTGGCATAGGGAGAAATTTCCTAAACAGAATTCCAATGGCTCAGTCTCTAAGAACAATAATTGCTAGATGGTACCTCATGAAATTGGAAAGCTTCTGTAAGGCAAAGGACATAGTCAATAAGACAAATTGGCAACCTACAGATTGGGAAAAAATCTTCACTAACCCCACATCTAATAGAGGGCTAATATCCAAAATATATAAAGAACTCAAGAAACTAATCACCAAAAAATCAAACAACCCAATCAAATAATGGGGTATAGAACTAAACTGTGATTTCACAACTGAGGAAATTTGAAGGGTTGAGAAGTACCTAAAGAAATGTTTAAAGTCCTTAGTGTTCAGAGAAATGCAAATCAAAATGACCCTGAGATTCCACCTTACATCAATCAGAATGGCTAAGATCAAAACCACAGGTGACAACACATGTTGGAGAAGATGTGGAGAAAGAGGACAGTATTCTTTAAATGACCACCTAGGTGAATTTGGAGAAAGATATCCATAGACCATCCTGTTAGAACAAGGTTTCCTAAGATTGAATCAACTCAATTACTATTTAAAGGAAAGATAGATGGATTCTTGTTGTTATATAATCGATTTGTCAATAGACAAAGGGCTCTATTAAACTTATTTTTGTACCATATATTTTTATTTTTATTAGATATTTCCTTTATTTACATTTCCATTAACAAACCAATAAGAAAGGACAGCCACATGAACTATTTTTGTACTTTAAAATGTTAAGCATGCTATTACTTTTAAAAGCTGCATACTTCTTTATTATAAAAATGTCATCTTCTCTCACCTATTTTGAGGTCACATTCATATTTTCCATCTCTTGTTTCATGTATTATTTTATGTGACACCTTACTCTACACTGAGTAAAAGAAACTTTTGATGACTATGGCATATTCACAATATCATGTGATGGAGTCTTCCATTGGGGAAAATTGGGAATTACTCAATTTCAACAATATTCAGCCTTACTCAAAATTTCAGGAGATTGCTGAAATTTAGTCAAATTCTACACAAGAGTATAACTCCAATGGCACAGAGTCCAGCTTTCCTGGAGGAATGGCCCCTCTGATAGTATATAAACAAAATCATTTTTGCCAGCAATTCTTTTGGTCTTCAGCTTCCCACAATCYATTAGAATAGTCCATTAATCTCTGTTTTAAGCTTTCTAGAACATCTATAATCTATAGCTCCTAACTCTTGTATTTCTTCTGCAAACCCCTTAGAAGGTCTACCAGGTATGACATCAAAGTTTTAATACCAATGCCTCCAGTTGTTGGTACCAGTTTTCCATAGTTATTTATGTCCCTGCTATAGAGGTTTAATGGTGGGCTCTTGGGTGACAGATTCACAGGGCATCTAGTTCTTCATGTTAAGACAGCAGGACAAAGCAGTTCCTTGACAACACAGGATATATCAGAGTGTTGAGTATATGGTAGCCATGTATGTATGTGCAAGCAGAAATTTCAGATCTGAGCCAGAAGGGGCATAACTTTCAAGGCTCAGCCCTAGTGCCTAACAAGTGCCAGGTAGCCCTATATCACAAAGGTTCTACAGTTTTATAAAGTAATTTCACAAGCTGGAGAAACCATGTGTTCAAGCACATGAGCTCTCAAGAAATATTTTATATCTATCATAATATTCTTAATGGAGTATTTATGTGTAATCTTTTTTTAACAACATATTTTATT
Source organism: Apodemus speciosus (assembly GCA_002335545.1). Lineage (NCBI taxonomy): Eukaryota > Metazoa > Chordata > Mammalia > Rodentia > Muridae > Apodemus > Apodemus speciosus. The sequence continues at coordinate 55,477 of BDUI01004886.1, forward strand.
GCTACAAAATTGTATCCTTTACTGTTTTTTAATTAGATATTTATTTACATTTCAAATGTAAATGAAGGAAATGAAAGAAAGGCAGAGACTGCTCTGATGAACCCACCTGGGGATCCATCTTATATATAGACACCAAACCCAGACACTACTGTGGATGGCAAGAAGTGCTTGCTGACAGGAGCCTGAAATAGCCGTCTCCTCCAAGGCTCTGCCAGAGCCTGACAAATACAGAGGTGGATACTTGCAGCCAACCATTGGACTGARCATGGGATCCCCAATAGAAGAGTTTGAGAAAGGACTGAAAGAGCTGAAAGGGTTTGCAACCCATATGAAGAACAACAATATCAACTAACCAGTATCCCCAGAACTCCCAGGGACTAAACCACCAACCAAAGAGTACACATGGAGGGAGCCATGGCCATAGCACCATATATAGCAGAGGATGGCCTTGTTGGACATCAATGGGAGGAGAGGCCCTTTGTGCTTGGAAGGCTTGAGGCCCCATTATAGAGGAATGCCAGGGCAGGGAGGCAGGAGTGCCTGGGTGGGTGTAGGAGATCCCTCATAGAAGCAGGGAGAAGGGGAATGAAATATGAGTTTCCAGAGGAGAAAGCAGAAAAGGGGATAACATATGAAATGTAAATAAATAAACTATCCAATAAAAAAGCTAAATAAATGAAAACTGATATATACTTTCATCACAAATATTTTATATATGTGACTGTACATTTAAAATAATATTATAAAGGATGGAGAGACGGCAAGGTAGTTAAGAAAATTTATTGCTGTCACAGAGGACAGGAGGTCAGTGTCCAGAACGATTTCAGGTATCACACACCTGCCCCAGGGAATATAATGCCTTCTCTTACCTCTGGGGAACTCTACACATACAATTACATACACTTATATAGACACACATTGTGTACTTATAACTCAATAAATCCTAAAATTTCTTTTAATACTATTATTACTTGTGTGTACATGTGTACTTGTGAATGCTACAGCATATGTGTAGAATTCATGGTGCAACTTGAAGTAGTTATGTTTGTTCTTCCACGATGTGTGTCATAGGGAATGAACTCAGTATTCCAGAATCAGTGAGGAATTCATTTTTCCACTGAGATATCTTGACACCTCTAACATTTTTATTATTACTATTTTATAGGGACAGAAATATACATTATAGACTTTAATTAGCCCATTTACAAGTTTTATCAATGACAAGTTATATATATTCAAATTATATATAAATCAAGCCAGATTCCTAATGCATTATTCTTTATTTTGCACAGAATTATTTGTTGTAAACCATTTATTTTCACTGGAAGCATTTCTTGTGCTGAACCTGCAAGGATAAATGAGCTTTAAGACTTATTATGTTGTTTGAAATATAACTCTCAGTTGCAAATGATAAGAATATTAAAACAAAAATACTAGCCAAGATAAAGTGACTTGATTACTTGACCTCTGAGGCAACAAAGGAACAAAACATTAGAGTTAAAAAGGAAGGACTTTCCATCTGAACCTCTCACCATCGAAAGTGATCCATCTCTCTTTTGGATGGCATCTAGTTACCAGAGCTATGAAAATTAGGTTTTTCCATTTGATAAGCACCTAGAAACATGTTCTGACCTACTTAAGTCCATAAGTAAGTGACTTAGTATTGTGTGCTGGTTTTCACATCAGAAGTGAAATGCAGGACTCTTCCATTTCCTTCCATCAGCCACTGCTCCTAATACACTAAAAAAGTATGTGCATTTCCCCTTCTTATCCTTTTTTAAAGTAAGTTGACCATTACAATGGAGCTTCATTAGCAGAGCACCAAGAAAATGAGGTGTCACTCCATGCAGATACTTAGGGAGATTGAAATAGCTTGAGACAACATAAACTCTGCATCAGGATGATAATATTTAATAAAAATCTTTTACCTCTGGCATTTTTCTGCTAAGTTAAAGAAATTTACAACTCAGGAACTACTTGGCTTTAAAATATTGCTTGGCCAAATTCTCTACAAGGAATCTCAATGATGGTCCCTAGAATAATTCTGCCTCAGAAGGATTTTGAACAAAACCGTTTATGTGTTGCTGATTTTGGGGTAGTAGTCAACGGAACAAGAATTTGCTATATGTCAGGCACATAGCCATGTGGCATCAAGCTATTTTATACAGAAAGTGCTTCTCTKCACTCTGAGTGTGATTTTGCATCAGGATTTTTCAAAATTTTAAATTAATTTAATTTTATTTTTAGTATTTCCAAAGGTATATTATATTGTTTTCCCAAGTATCATGGTATTAATTTTAACTTTTGTAGATAGGGTCATTTGTATTTTTCAGAGTATATTATTATTCAAAGAAAACATAGTTTTCTTCATTCTATACTGAATCACTAATTACTCAGTTTTTTTTCAAAAAAGTATGAAAAACTAAGTTTATTTTTTTCTTGTTACATTTAGGTGTTACATACATGAGAACAGTGTCAGGAATTTGAAATCCTCATGGTTCCTCACAGAAACAAGCAAAATTAAGATTCTTGAAAATGAGTTGCTTTGAAAAAATGGACTGAATTAATTCTAATACCTTTAAATATTCAGTCATCTTCTGGCTATATACACATGGATGTTTATCGCAGAAGTAACAATAACAACAATAACAAAAACTCCACTACCTTTTTCATTTACAAAGCGAGAAGAAAATGAAAAGGTTCTCCAATCAACAAAACCTGATAAATTTATACCAATGTTCATACTGATTACAAATTTACTTCTAGGGAGACTTTGACATTATACCAGTGATATAATCTGTCTGAAACTAATTTMTCACTTAAAAAATTAAGCAAGTTTACTGAGATCTCAAAAAGCTTTGATACCACCAAGGAAATGGAAGCTATTATTGGAAGAGTGTGGAAAATTAAGATCTCCTCGAAAGATTTGCTTACAAGCTCAGGAAAGTTTCTGACAACAAGAATTGTTGTGGTCATTTCAGGTTACTGTGCCCTCTTCGTTAATGTGAGAAATTCATGTGAATCCATTTTCCCAATATGTTATCATAAAAAGTCCATTCCTATACTATGACAGATGTTATTCCTAACTCACAGCCAAACATACATTCTTTAATGAAATTATGGCATAAATAGTTAAATAGTGATAAATTGCATAGCTACCTTCACAGATGTGATGTCTAACACTATTCATAAAACTTTATTTCTATACAAGGATGTCTAATGTGAATTCTGTAATGGAATTCATAAGAGGAAAATACTGTTTTAGAAAAGTTGCTTAAGAGTTTTGATGGGTTTTCATAAAATCAAGCACTTTCAGTTCCTTGTTAAGAAGAGGTTTCCCTACATGTCCCCAGCTTTTATTTGCTTGTTTCACTAGACTCAAGCATGTTATGGCATGTTTACAGACCTTTCTTCAGCACATTAGTTTCACACGTGCCCATCCCCAATATCTTTCTCTAGGATATTTTTCAGATCTCTTTTCATAAGAATTTGAGGTTGCACCTCAAGAAGGTTAGAACTCTATTATGACAACTACGAAATCATATGTTCTAGAATCCTTATTGGTTAGTAACATATTCCACACCCAAAAAACATCAGTATCTTTACTGGTAGTCTAAATGACAACATAGATTTTCTAAAATAAATTGGCCTGAAATTGAAGTCATAACAAAATAAGCTATACACAGTAGAACAATGTTCTGAACATTCCTAATGCTGCAACCCTTCAATAAAAATTTTTGTCTTGTGGTGACGCTGAATTATAAAATTATTTTCATTGCTATTTCTTAACTGGAACTTTGCTACTGTTATGAACTGTAATGTAAATATCTTTGTTAACCCACAACTTGTGAACTGCTGCAGGGGAAGAAGTCAATCCCCTTGCATTTGGCCTGAGAATCTTCCCAATAATAGACCGACTGACAGTTTATACTCTCCAAGCTAAGATTCTACAGAAGTCCTCAGTCTCTACAATATGATGAACTTTATCAAACCTGATGATTTTTCTTTCTATTCCATCCTTTCAAATTATTTCAAGTCCCATCCCTTTCTTTCTCTTGTAGTGGATGACTCTTGTCAGTTACACGCTTTCGTCTCACTGGAAAGAATCTTTGTGATCCTGGAATATAATGTTCATATCAGTATTAATGTTAAACCAAATGTCATGGCCATTGTATTGTTTCCTCTGACCACCCCTTGACAACAGACTCTACCTTACCTGCATCTTGTGTTCCTGTGATATAGGAGGATATGAAAGCTTGTAACTGCCTAGGACACTAGGCAGAAGGAAGAAATAATCGAGGAATCAAAACTTGAATTAGCATATCTTCCAAATCACAAAATTCATTTTATGTTATAGCCTGCCAACTCTTCAGGACATGAGACATCAATATAAATTTCTTACACCAGGGACAATTCTTGTCCATAGTAAAAGGTAAAGTAATCAGGAGAGGTAGTTTTAAAGGAGTCCCCTGATTGGAAAACCACAAACAAAAAAGTGCTGTTGATTAGAAAATGGGTAGCATTTAACCCACTCTTGGTATAATATGCCTACTAGTGACCTAGCCAGATTCCTTGCTCTCTGATTCTGAATATCCTGCCCACAGCTGCACAGCAGTCATATGAACTCGTAAATAGACACATTTCCCCAAACTGTCGAAATTGCAGATTTGAAGGCTGCACACCAATCTACCTTTGCAAGGTGTTTTGCACATCATGCTCACTGACCTTATTTCCACTGTGTTAGTTTATATTGCTCTCTGCTTGAGGAGTTTAATGAGTGTTGAATTCCACTGGGCATTCTGATTACAATATTCCTGCATATGGGCAAGTTTTTAGGTTAAAACAAATTAACTGTGTTTCTAAAAAAAGGAAAGAAAGAAAGAAAGAAAATGTTGTATTGGGGAGGACTTCAACATGGATTTTATATTTTTTAGTCAGTTATGGATTTCCCAATCCAAATTATAATATTTGTGGCAAGTATTCTGTGATGTATAGAACACATTCAAGCATGCTCTTTCATCCAGTTCAGAAGAGAAAATAACTAGAAGTTGTGAGTGAGGAACAAGTTTCTCCTGCACTAGTCTATTTTATTAGATGTTGGGAAAGTCACAAACCACCTTACCCTTCTGACAAGTGTGTATTCTAATTAGACAGAGATAACTGTCAGCATCAAGAGAGTGGATAGATGTAAATGTGCCTTTTTATATTCAAGGATGTATATAAATTTCATAACATAAAATTATATATGTGCATTGTGATCACTGCTGGTAAGCCTCTTCAGGTATTGACCCACTGACTTTGAAAGCAGCCTCAGAATTTAATTAAGCTCATCTGACATCTAGTTTTGCTTGTTTTGCAAGGAGCCCTTGTGGGTGACATTGGAGAGCTCACACTAACCTCAGAGGATTCTGCCTCTTACCATCAGAATGAAGGCTCTGGGAAGCAACCATGCTTCAGAGTAACTTGGTGAATGCATGCTATTTTCCTTTATCACTCATAGTTTTATTTTGATTTGGTTTGATTCCATCCATCACTCTAATGTCAATGCATCTTTTACTACTGCCTATGATCCATCATTTGTCATTTTCTGAAGAATCTGTCACTACCCTTATAATATAACACTCAATTGGAAAAAGTGTAAAAATGCTGAGCCAATCCTATGGTATAAAATCCTGCAGCCCAATACAAAGATCATTCACCTATGTGCTAGATATTCCAAATGGATTTTGTCATTTATCAAAACATCTTTGCCCCAGCAAAGAACATAAATAATCAACTGTCCACCACGATTTATGCTTCTGATGTACACATATGAATCTGAGTGATGGTTATAAATGAAATTGCTGCCTTCCACACACCTTGATATTAAATGACACATTCCCTTTCTCTTTAGTTGCCAACACCATATGATTATTTGCCAAGCAATAACATACAGTCGATACCATGTGACACACATCTTTTTACCCTCATAATAATGACTATCTTCTCTGTAATCTCTCTGACTTCTGGGTTATTTGAAGTTATTGTTTGGTTGTTTGCTTTTTGTGATTTTTTTTCCTTTTGATTCCGTGGTTTTGTTTTGTTTCCACTTTTTGCTTAGATATTTGGAATGATATTTAGTCCTTTCTGTTGAATCCATTCTAGCTTATTTCACATTGCTCTTTTCCAGGAATATTTTACATGTACAAATTTGATAATGTTACTACTTTCAAGAATAACAAAATATTCAATAACTATTCACGACTTAAATCGTGTACAGGTTAGCCTCCAGAGACATTTCAACATTCTCATCAGCACATTTTCATTCTTTTAATTAACTAGTTAATTAAAATTAACTAGTTAATTAATATTAACTAGTTCATTGATTAATTAAAATATTGCTCATGTGTATATCTGTTTGGGACCATGTGCATGTGGATCTGAATACCCCAGAGATGCCAAGAGAAGACATCAGATTTTCTGGAAATGAAGTAACTGGCAGCTGTGAGCTGTCCTGCATGTGTTAAGTTAACCTCCAAGTGTTTTTGTGGCATATAACTAGGCTCATTGCATCCTATTATGCAGCGTTCAGTTGAAATCACTATGAGGCCTGTTTGTTTCTGAGGGAAACCTTAGTAACAATGGATCTGGGGTAGAGGTTAGGTAGGGGAGACACTGGGAGGCAGGGAGGGAAGAGAGGCT
>BDUI01004888.1:17942-30524 GCA_002335545.1 Apodemus speciosus
TGTTTGTTTTTTGAGACAGGGTTTCTCTGTGTAGCCCTGGCTGTCCTGGAACTCACTCTGTAGACCAGGCTGGCCTCGAACTCAGAAATCTGCCTGCCTCAGCCTCCCAAGTGCTGGGATTACAGGCGTGCACCACCACCGCCCAGCTCTCCATGAGTTTTCTGACAATTCCTGGCTATGTTGCATTGACAAAAGTCATCCTTGTAGGTTAGTGGGACAGCTTTTTCTGACCAAAGGGGTCTAATGGAAACTCTCCAACAATCCAGGCCGTTGCCTAGACTATACATTTTTCTCCACAAATGAATTAATGGCAAGTGTCTATTGCTGAGGTCAACATCTACACAGATCTTTAATCACAGAGAAGTAGAGTTGGGTCTACGTAGAGATCTCACCCCTATGTTCTATAGTCTTCGATACATAAATATACTCTGCACTCTACCAAAGAGAAAGACAAACACCAACCCAGTCACAACTCTTTGATGTACAACAGAACCCTTCCTACAAGATACACTAGTGTAATGGTGGCACAAAGTCTGTGGGAGTGACCAACCATTGTCTGATTTGACTAAAGAGCCACTTCCTGTGATGGAACTCATACCTGATACTACTAGGGTGATCCACACAACCTCAGACTAGCCAGTCCAAGGACCTAGGGTAAAACTAAATATTACTGTTCTTAAAAAAAAAGTATCAACAAAGTGACTTCTAATGACATTCTGCTGAACTCACCGACCGGTRCCAGATCGGCCCCCATCAGAGAAGCTTCATCCTACAGCAGGTGGGAAYAAATACAGAGACCCGCAGCCAGACAGTGTGCAAAGAGCGAGAAACCGTGGAACAGTCATCTCTGAACTGGACGTCTCCATCAAATCTCTCACCCTAGGGCTTTGGAAACCCCGTGGAAGAGGAAGCAGAAAGAGTGTAAGAGCCAGATGTGACAGAGGACAACAAGAAAGCAAGGCTCTCTAAATCAACATGATTTGCATACATGTGAAGGTACAGGGATGGAGGCTGCACAGGGACTTCATGAATCTGCACCGCATGGGGCTCTAGATAGAAAAGGAAAAGTAGACACACTCGCTCGTCCCTAACCCAAAGGCTACCTCCAATTGATAACCACTTGCAAATGAAAATTTAGTTTCCTCCAAGGGAGGAACAAACTGCTCTCAAGGGTAGGTGCATGTCCAGCAGTAGATGGCCAACAGAAAATATATTATATTATATTATATTATATTATATTATATTATATTATGATCTCTTAGAATCTTGTTTGTTTCTAATAAGAGACAGAAAGAGGTGGATCCAGATAGGAAGGAAGAAGGTGGTATGTAGAGTTCTGGGAGAAAAAAAAGACATTAATAATCTTACCCAGAATGCCACAGTACTGACGAAGATCTTCCTACTCGTGCAATGGTAGCATCACTGTGATAGAGTTACTAACTACTCTCTGACTGTAGTTGAGGCCTGCTTTAGTAGAGGGAATTCCACACCTGGTCCTATAATCTTGGCTAAAAGCCCCAGATTGGGCATGCCATATGCCTTGAAGTGGAARCCGCTGTTGTTTACTGAATAGTCATGTTATTAAGATGCCTTTTAAAGAAGTCTGTATGCCTTGGCTCTGCTCAACCTAGCTCAGATAAGCTTCCCCCGACTCCCCCAGTGGATAACTGTCAATGCAGAGAGGTAGATGGGGCCCAAATGCTGAGAATAAGAGATGGAATGTTTGGGCTAAACTGGTCAATCTGGGACCACAGAGTGCTCCTTCTAGCACTGTGAAACGTAGCCAGCAGGGAGGAAGGTTTTGTTTTGTTTTGTTTTTCCTCRTTTGAGATTGATTCCCCTWTGGTCTGCAAAGCATATAGTGTCTTCAACAACAGCTTACAATGCAGTTCCAGCGGACACCTAAGGGAAATGGCGATGGTCTGTGCTGTTTTGGAGACCTTTGAGCCCCTTTGAGTAATAACTCATAGGGAGGTGTCCCCTGCCATGTACTACAATTTTAATTTAATAACTCATATCTTCTGGGAGCAGCATTACCCATCCATGCAGAGTAACTCCATTCAAACTCCCACTTTTAAAAAGTCATACTTTGAAATTAACTTACTAAYTAGTGGGTTTCCATGACGGTTGTACTGGCTGGTTTTGTGTGTCAACTTGACACAAGCTGGGGTAATCACAGAGAAAGGAGCCTCCCTTGAGGAAACGCCTCCATGAGATCCAGCTGTAAGGCATTTTCTCAATTAGTGATCAAGTGGGGAGGGCCCTTGTGGGTGGTGCCATCCCTGGGTTGGTAGTCCTGGGTTCTATAAGAAAGCAAGCTGAGCAAGCCAGTAAAGAAACATCCCTYCATGGCCTCTGCATCAGTTCCTGCTTCCTGACTTGCTTGAGTTCCAGTCCTCAATTCCTTTGGTGTTGAACAGCAATGTGGAAGTGTAAGCTGAATAAACCCTTTCCTCCCCAGCTTGCTTCCTGGTCATGATGTTTTGTGCAGGAATAGAAACCCTGACTAAGACAAGGGTTTAGCACACCTCCTTAGTTTGGGGTAACTCACCCACTCCACTCTCTCACCATGTACCTCTTCTCACTTAATTCTTTACCCACCAGCCTTCTCTGTGCTCTTCTGTCCTATCACCTGTATTGTAATATTTCTCTAGCTCGGTGGTTCTCAACCTTCCTAATGCTGCAAGCCTTAATACAGTTCCTCATGTTATGGTCACCCACAACCATAAAATTATTTTTGTTGGTACTTCATAAGTGTCATTTTGCTACTATTATGACTTGCAATGTAAATACTTTTGGAGATAGAAGTTTGCCAAAGGGGCTACAACCTACAGGTTGAGAACTGCTGCCCAGCTAAATTTTTTAGGTGGATTATGAGGGTGTGGGTTTCAATATAAATTTTCTTAACCCTTCCTTCAGATTATCACTCCTACTCACCCTTTGACCCCCCCACGCCCCGTCACCTCTCCCTGCCCAAGCCTTTTCAACCCATAATTGCGTCTCTTTGCTTTTGAGTTAGCTCTGCTTTACTATTGCTCCTCCCTTAGTGTGTCCACAGTTGTTTGGCTAGCTCATTCTTTCTGTTCTTTCCATTTTCCTTCCTGATTTGCATATGGAGATTGAAGTTTCTGGATGGACAGTGGCATTGTGGATACACTGTCAACACCAGATTTAATTTTGTCTGAAAAGTGGTTTTTGTTCTTGTAGTTTAGCTAGACTTCAGAAATTTAAAATACACATAGATCACAACACACACACACACACACACACACACACACACACACACACACACACACACACTCACTCACCTGTTCATTTACCAGGAAGGGAGGAAGCTTTTCTCAGAGCGGGGCTTAGTTTGTCACTGTGTGCTTTGCACCTAGGAAGAATCAGATTGTCTCTTGAGGACTGAGCATCAAACAAACAAACAAAAAACAAAGAAAAAAAAGCCCAAAAGGCCATGAGATCTCTAAGTGAGCCCAGTTGGGAGTCAGGAGAACCATTAGCCCAAATCAATGATCCACGGAATTGTAACCGGAGAATGCTTTGTAGGATAACATATTCCTAACAGGACAGTGTCTGGCTTTCTGGACCTCTATGGTATTCCTGCATAATATCTTTTTATTAATTCTTGTTCTCTTAAATAGTGCTGTTTACACCATAGAACACTCGCTAATCACATAGCATGCAAAACATGAGAAAACAGGCAGTTGTCTTAGCATGTGTATTATCTAACACATCTGTAGTTTGAGTAAGGCATGTAACCTCAGAGAAAGGTCTGCGGGCACCTGTGAAATTCTGCCTGAGCTGTGGAGTTGGCCACACTGTGTCAGAATGAGGACATCTTCTAAGGGACCAGGCTCTAGAGCGAGCACTGGTTCAGAACCACACAAGCTAATACTTAGACTAGAAGTAGCAGAGAGACAGGAAAACAAGAGTTTCAAGGGAGGGAGGGAGAAAGGGAGGGAGAAAGGGAGGGAGAGAGAGAGAGACAGAGAAAGAGTTTAATCAGAGACCAGAGGACCATGACAGTAGGGGACAGCTCCAAGTTAGACACAACGAGTGGACATGACCACTGAAAATACGTTTGACTCAGCTTCCATGTACAGATGCAAAATACGGCTCTCACCATAATGGGCACAACAAACAACTTATTCTTGAGTAATCTATGAGTAAACATGGTCTGGGAAGCAAGATTCAGTTGCCCAGAATAACATGTCTCAGTGTGGAAGCAGCTTCATGATGTTTATAGTGGCGGGAAAGTATGACATCATAATCGAGGCATTTCCCCAGTACAGTAGTGGGAATATCAGACAGTTACATTAGCAATCAAAGTGGAGAAATCTCTTCCCCAGGTCTCTGAAGTTATGTGATGACTTTCTAAGCTTTTTTCTTGGCTGACTTGAGTGACTTGTTAATACAGCCTAATTTATTTTGCTTGGTCATTAAAAGGGTATTAGATCAGACACAGGTGGGCAATGAAAGGTTATTAAAGGATCTAAAGATAGTCCAAGATAATTTGGCTCTGGCTCAAGCATCCCAACTTGGTGCAATCAAGAAGTTTTAACCAGCCAGTCAGCTTTTTTGGCTTTTCTCTCCTGAACTTCAACTTATCCTTGCATCACCAGGGAAGGTGTGATTCAGGCTCCCTGTCAGGGTGTGGTGGCTTGAATATTCTTGGCCCAGGGAGTGCCACTCTTAGGAGGTGTGGCCTTGCTGGAGTAGGTGTGGGCCTTGTTGGAGGAAGTGTGTCACTGTGGATGTGGGCTTTAAGATCCTCATTCTAGTTGCCTGGAAGCCAGTATTCTCCTGTTTGCCTTCAGAATGAGAGGTAGAACTCTCAGCTCCTCCAGTGCTATGCCTGCCTGGATGCTACCATGCTTCCAGCCATGATGATAATGGACTGAACCTCTGAACCTGTGAGCCAGCTCCAGTTAAATGTCCTTTAGAAGGGTTGCCTTGGTCATGGTGTCTCTTCATAGCAATGAAAACCCTAACTAAGGCAATGGGGTTTCTTAAATGAAGGCAGGAAGGAAGATCCTTCCTGATCCACTCTGGGGTGACCTGGGGCTAATGTTCAAATTCTTTGCTCTCTAGTCTAATGGTTTCTGCCTCCTCTCCCACTTTTCTTTTGTCAGAATATGTCCAGAGGATGAAGATTCTCTTAAAGCCCTCTGTGATGATAGATCTGTGTTCTCTGTGTTTGAAAACAAATCAAATTGTGGAGGATCAGGAAGACACATTTCAGTCATACATTCAGTCCCAGGAGAAGGAGAATGGTTCATGGAACCTGGAAAGGAGGTAAGGGTTAGAAAGGAAGACTCACTGCAGAGTCTAAAATCCTGGTCATAAATAACACAAACATGTTGCTTCCTGCATGTACACACACACACACACACACACACACACACACACACACACACACACACCCCACACACACATATATGCCTATGTTGGCAGCATAGGAGACTCAGAACAAGGAAGAGTACACTTCCTGTTAGGAGCACAGCTCACAGCTTCCCTCTCATTCACTCTCATAGTGTTCCAGCCACAGTATCAGAGACTTCTTGCTCTGTGTGTGGGAACTTGCCAGTCTTTGGGAACTCCAGAGGGGAGAACTCCTTCAGGAACAGGCAGAAGCTGGTTCAGAGTCAAACAACAAGTAAGAGAATAAACTATACAGGGATAGAGACATGCCAGCAGTCCGCTTAAGACCAACCAGGTCAGCTTCAAACTATTTATTTATTTGTTTGTTTATGTGTTTGTTTACTTGCTGGGGAAGAACCTAGAGTCTCAAATATGGTGGGCAAATATTCTACCACCAAGACACAGTCATCACCAGTTTTGAACGTTTGTTCAGGCGAACTCATATTCCAAACAGTGGGAGCAATGATTTACTCAAGTGTGTTTGAGTCATCCTCAAAGAAACCAAGTCTGAGGCAGTCCTGCTCTGTGGAGGCTTGCACTAAGACTTAGAAGTCTTATGGGAAGACATTCCCATCTTGTCTCTGCTTATTGTGGAAGACCTCCTTCCATCAAGCCACATCCCTTCAACTCTGAAAATACAAGCTCAGGGTTTGGGTTTAGCTCAGTTGGAGAGTCCATGCCTAGCAAGGGTTCACCTTCTACATTGGAAAAAGTTAAGTTATCAATCAAAGCAATTTTCCAATCCACTAGTAGGAGTTTTGGGTAGGTAGTTACAGCCAAGTGGGGACATCTCTGCTATAAGCCTCAGTTGCTATTTATGCAGCCCAGCCTTTGGGTTGGTGGAGGTTAGTGACCATTCAACATTTCCTTCCTCCCTTCCCCATTAGCTCTGAGCAAGCAACACTTTCCATTTTTTCAGAATGTCATATAGTAGATTTGTGCAACACACACACACACACACACACACACACACACACACACACACACACACACACAGCCTTTTCAGATGGGCTTCTTCCACTTAGTCTAGTGCATTTAAGTTTCCCCCATGACAATTCAGGACTTGATAGATAATCTTTTAGTTCTGTATCATATATCATTGTTGTGTATACCATAGTTTATCTGTTCATTTACTAAAAGGTAGCTGCTTTAAAGTTTTGACATTTATCAATGAAGCTGATTTAATACCCACAGGTAGGGGTTTTAAATACTTATTTTATTTTTAATTATGTGTATGTATGTATATATGTGTAGTTATGTGCACATGAATGCAGGCCCTAGTGGGGGCCAGAATTGGGTATTTGATGCCCCTGGAATTACAGGCAGTTGTGAGCCACCTTACATATATGCTGGGTGCCAAATTGAAGTCTTCTGCAAGAGTAGTATGTTCTCTTAACCCTTGAGTCTTCTTTTTACATGCCTTGTGTCTTAGTCATGGTTTCCATTCCTGCACAAACATCATGATTAAGAAGCAATGGGGAGGAAAGGGTTTATTCAGCTTACATTTCCACATTGCTGTTGATCACCACAGGAAGTCAGGACTGGAACTCAAGCAGGTCAGGAAGCAGGAGCTGATGCAGAGGCCATGGAGGGATGTTACTTACTGGCTTGCTTCCCCTGACTTGCTCAGCCTGCTTTCTTATAGAACCCAAGACTACCAGCCCAGRGATGGCACCACCCACAAGGGGCCCTCCCCACTTGCCCCACTTGATCACTAATGAGAAAATGCCTTACAGATGGATCTTATGGAGGCACTTCCTCAACTGAAGTTCCTTTTTCTGTGATAACTCCAGCCTGTGTCAAGTTGACACTTAAAAACCAGCTAGTACACTTTGCATTTGGGTTTTGTGTGGACACCTGTTTTTAATTCATTGGAAGTATTGGTTGCTGGATTGAACAGAGCATGTTTGCTTTAATAAGAAGGTAATAAAGAGCCTTCTAAAGTAGCTTATTGTTTTGCATTCTCATCAGCTACATCTTGGTGCCCAGCATCCTTGTCATGAGCAATTATTGGTGTCAGTGTTCTGGACTTGCACTGTTGAACAGCGTTATAGAGGATAGAATCATATCTTATTTGATACAGGGTCTTACATGGCCCAGGTTGGCTTTGTATCTACTATACAGATAAAATGCCTTAAACTCCTATCTTTTTTGCCTTTAGCTCTTAAGTGCCAGGGTAACAACAACACACAGACATATGTGATAGAGTGATATATATACATATATGTATATATATCACTATATATATTTCTCTCTCTGTCTCTGTCTCTCTCTCTCTCTGATATTAATAGTTTCTTTTCATTTTGTATYCAGATTGGCCTTTGAATTCATGGTAATCCTCTATCCTTAATATTCCAGATATGTGTTTCCTTGACGAGTTCAAACTATTAAAATTTTAATATAGGGATTTGAAGCCTACAAATAGTGATATGAAAATTACAATGTGATTATGACTATCTATATCAATATATAATGAGTTATCAAACATTAGGACACAGTTATTATGTGTCAATGGAAAAGAAATCAGAATGCCTGGGGACGTAGCTCAATTGGAAGAGGGCCTGCCTAGCTTGCAAAAGCCCTGGGTTTGGTCCTTAGAACCTCAGGCATGGTAGCACTTGCCTATAATCCCAGTACTCAGAGGCAGGAGGACCAGTCCAAGGGTCAAGGCTATCCTGTGCTAATGACAGCTTTCTAGGACAGCCTGGGATTCATGAGATCCAAATGCAAACCAATATAAATTTTAAAATGAAAATAAAAATAAAAGAGAGAAAGATTATAAAAGGCAAAAAAATGACAAAGAAAGCCTTGACTTTTTTCTTCCTTCTGCTAGCTATATTCATTTTCTTCATATTTTACTAGTCACGTATTCTCAATATATTTAATATTTTGTTCATTTTCCCTGTCTCTGGCCTCTGGATCCTTTCCCTATACTATTTCTTCTTTCTGTGGATTTACTGGGATTCAAGGAAGCAGAAATTGTCATATTTAAGAAGCCCAAGAATGCAATCTTTACATTTGTGATCAGTATCTTTCTTTCTGGAAATTGCCCTGCTCATCTAATCCTTTAGGAAAATGAAGCGAAGTAGGACCTGGGGTCAGAGGTCATGGCTGAGGCTCTAAATAAACATGAAGCCCCTGCTGAGCATCTATCAGTGAGCTGGAAATGGAAATGCAGACAGCATGTCTCTGATGCAGTAGTGGTTATCAACCATCTGTCGGCTCCTTACCTGCAGCTAGGCACTGAGATTAATATTTTAGTCATACGATTTTTATTAAAGGTTCTCATGACAGTAAGTTGACAGGTTACTACCAAACTACATTTGCCTTGTGACGGAGTTGTGATGGTTATTCTCCCTGGGAGATGAAGAAGCCCTATATTTACCTGGGCTTGTAGAAGTAGGTGGTGGAGGAATTAGCACAGTAATTCAGACTATCTTTGAAACCCATGATTGAACTTAACCTCTGGGCTGAACTGCTCATCATCTGCCTCCCCAGTGGACGAGAATGGGTCATGCTTCCTTTCTCTGCTCCTCCTTAACACAGCATTCAGTGGGTGGCTCCCATATTGGGAAGAACCCTTCACATTTTCTTCCTATACAAGGTCAAGGTCACCACCTCTTCATCTCTTAYCTATTCTTCCCAGTACAATAGCCCAGTTACTACTATTGTTATTTTTAATTACKTACACACTCAGTGCTTAATTACTAGTCTGGTGGGCTGGGTGATGGGTCAGATGATGGAATTAGCACTTGTTGTTGCATTCATCTTCCCCACCCCTTGCCCTTTTGTGTTAGCTGATTCACAGGCTGTTTCTCTATTACCGTGAAATCTGGGGGTGGGACAACCTATTTCTAGTTGCCATTAGCATTTCTATTTTGAAGACCATTGCATGATAGGTGTGGCATACTCCATGCTTCTCTTTGAGATTCAGGTGGAATCTGTCAAAGCAATTTCTAAGCACAGTCTAAGAGGAAGAGAAGAGGATAGCTGAACTGGTACTTATTCCTCTATCTACTTTTGATTTCAGAATGCAGCCTGAGTTCTTCTCCTYTGTGGGAGGCATAAGCAGATGGTTTATCAAGATGGTAGATACTACAAAGGATAAACGGCAAGAAAGAGGTCATATGCTTATTGAGAGTGGGACCAGCCAAAGCTAAGATGAACTCCAGAGTCTAACTTGGCAGCCCTGAGTTAAGAGCAACCTCTCTGTCTGGTGAAGTCCTAGGTTTCACCTCTTTAGATTCTAGTTCTGAAGGTTTGATGAATTATGTTCTGTTGTATTAGCTTTCTATTGTGGTGGTAAAACTCCTGAGAAAATGAACTTAGAGGAGAAAAGGTNTACACACTCAGTGCTTAATTACTAGTCTGGTGGGCTGGGTGATGGGTCAGATGATGGAATTAGCACTTGTTGTTGCATTCATCTTCCCCACCCCTTGCCCTTTTGTGTTAGCTGATTCACAGGCTGTTTCTCTATTACCGTGAAATCTGGGGGTGGGACAACCTATTTCTAGTTGCCATTAGCATTTCTATTTTGAAGACCATTGCATGATAGGTGTGGCATACTCCATGCTTCTCTTTGAGATTCAGGTGGAATCTGTCAAAGCAATTTCTAAGCACAGTCTAAGAGGAAGAGAAGAGGATAGCTGAACTGGTACTTATTCCTCTATCTACTTTTGATTTCAGAATGCAGCCTGAGTTCTTCTCCTYTGTGGGAGGCATAAGCAGATGGTTTATCAAGATGGTAGATACTACAAAGGATAAACGGCAAGAAAGAGGTCATATGCTTATTGAGAGTGGGACCAGCCAAAGCTAAGATGAACTCCAGAGTCTAACTTGGCAGCCCTGAGTTAAGAGCAACCTCTCTGTCTGGTGAAGTCCTAGGTTTCACCTCTTTAGATTCTAGTTCTGAAGGTTTGATGAATTATGTTCTGTTGTATTAGCTTTCTATTGTGGTGGTAAAACTCCTGAGAAAATGAACTTAGAGGAGAAAAGGTKACTTAGGCTTCTTTAGATTGCAGAGATTTCAGGCCATGGTCAACAGTTCTTTCTCTATGCAAGCTTAAGCAAAACAAAAGGAAGATAGRAATGGTGGGAGAAAGTTGCTTTCCTTATGCCCCCTAGGAGGTGTGTGTGTTTGTGTGCTGGAAGCAACATATTCCTTTCAAAGATAAGCACCCAGTGACCTGCTTCTATGCAGGATCTACTATTCAATAACCCATTCAGATATGAACTCATCAATGGCTATGTCAGTCTGACAAAAGCAATTTAGGAAAGAAAGGCAGGGTTTCTTCTGGCTTGATCTTTAAGGATATAATCTATCATGTCAGGGACTATGTGGCATCAAGGAGAGTGGTGGGAGGATCCTGAAGAAGTAGATGACATGGAGTGGACATGGAGGAAGCAGAGATCGGTGAATGCCCCCATTCTTTTCTTCTTTATTTAGTCACTCCGTAGGAGGGCATTGCCCACATTCTTGTATGTCCTCATTCATTCTTTTTAGAAACATCATGTGGGGTGAGTGAAAAAAGTAAATAAAAAGGAATTGATATGACTGCTCCTAGGTATGGTGGAAGATAGAACTTATTCTAGGTATATGAGAGAGCATAGCCAGAGCTGACACATCTAGGAGAGTCCAGAGTAGTCATGACAAGATTTAGCTGGGCCTTGTAGGGAGAGYGGTAGGGGACAGRAGAAGGGAGGGAACCAAGTGCAGTCACCAGGAAGTACAAAAGGGCTGGTAACCAAATGGATTATATAGGCCAGAGCATCTTGGGGGAAAAGCAACCCAGCCCCTGGGCTGGAGAGTTCAGGCTAGAGGAGAGTGTATATCAACCATACCCTCTAATAGGTAGGGACTGAGAGAGGGATGCTTGGAGAACCTGGAGGACACGTTACGTTAAATAGGCATCTTATCCACTTGTCCTGGGTCTGAAACTTAACGTAGGGTATCCAGCAGAGAAGTTGGATTTAAGCCAACAGAAAGTCTTTATTAGCCGGCAGCAATTACACTGATTGTTCAGAAACCCAGTGCAATCCTGAGCCTTTCTTAGGGTGAGATTTTTTTATTTATTTATTTATTTATTTATTTTTTTTTTTAGGGTGAGATTTTAAGCACAGAAATTGCATTGCGTGTTGACACATCTTAGCTAACAGAAGTAGAACTACAGAAGCTAAAAACCAACGTTTAGCACATTTAGAGACTTTCCCAGAACTGTGGACTTTGATGGATTGGTATTTATTTTCATTTTGTCAGGTGGTGCTGCCTACATGCTGACTTCCAAGGCATGAAGGATACGTCTATTATGGAATCAATTGTGCTAGGACTGGGGCCTAGTAAGCTCTGGGGACCTRTTACATTCTCCATTGGCTCTATGAGCATCAGTTGAATTGTGGACTCATCTAGCGACAAGGGGTTATACAGTGTCCTTAGCACTAATAGTTTAATTGAATTTATTCTGTTTTACATATCTAACTAGGCAGTTGAGCAATCAGTATCCTATAGGGAGGGCTAGATGCCAAGGATTAATGGCCTAGCCATGGCTATAAGTAGAGTAATTAACCAAGGGAATCAAGAGAATAAAGATTGGTACCAGTTGTTGGATTATTGACTTTTTTTCCTTTTGTAAAGGTTATTTCTGACTATGGCTAAAGAATCTTCTTTATCTATACAGGGTCAGAAGATTGGAATTTGTGGGCAGGCTCAGATATGGATGAGGGCACAGCTTTTCCAACAGTTTGATGAATAGCCCTCCTGGTCTGTTGCAGCACCTCTAAGGTCTTTAAGAGAGGATGGTTCATAAATTTTGCCTTCTGAACATCTTGACATGGTGTGTATCTGGCCCTTAGGAGGGCAAATTGTGGGAGGTCGGTCCAATTTTCATTGGTCTCAAGGACATATTTAGTTTACCTGTCTCAAGCTTTGTAGATTATAGGCAAAATGCAGTTTTCATTCCACATTTAGGATCAGATTTATGGAAACTTTGGCTACGAAAGATGGGCCATTTGTTGGACTCCAGGGAGAGGAATTGGTTGTAATATCTGGACCTGAGTAACCTGGCAGTTTTAGTTGTTTCCTGATAGGTGGCCTGGTAGAGTTTGGTGACCATTTGTCTTTGGATGAAGTCACGGATTATGGGTCTCTCATCTGCGAGA
>BDUI01004888.1:88935-103907 GCA_002335545.1 Apodemus speciosus
TTCCTCCAAGACCTAAAGCTTCTAAATCTCAAAATACTTAAGTTGGTTGTTTTCTAGGTCCAGTTTATATCCTTCACTTTGTCATCAATGAAATAAATGTCAGTATTCTATTGATATGCTCTATACAGAGCTGCAAAAACCCGGGCAGGGTTATGGGGGGGGGGTGTCTGGGAAAAGTTGGGTGAGAATAAAATCATGATCACAATATATTGTCTGAAAWTTTTTAAATAAAAGATATACAAACATTTAGCCCCAACTGTTCTTAGCTTAGCTGATAGCACCATCAAAGGTCTTTAGCTTTTCACCACAATGTGTAATTTTGTTTGAAAACTGCAGATTTGGAGTACTTTCTTTAGACCAGAGTTGGTTCGTCAGTGCCTGGAGAGATCACTGAAGAAACTTGGGCTGGATTATGTAGATCTCTGCATTATTCATATACCGATTGCTATGAAGGTCAGTTTTAGATTTTTAGGCTCTTGACTGTTGTATTATGTCAGGCCAGTTTCTGGGCTCTCACCCAGAGAGATTCATCTATCTGAGGTGAATAGAATKGYTAAATGCTTATGACTCTCCACGACAGCTGAGCAAACTGCAGGTGAGACTTCTTCAGATGCCCATCCTCCAGTATTCTGAAAGGTTGAAGCTCAAGGACTGGACTTCCTTTTCGCTATCAGACTTGCCAAATGTGGAGAGAGCTTAGGCTCCAGGGGGCTTCTYCACYTCCTTAAGGAACGCTCTAGCCCATGTTTATCTTTCACACTAACACAGAGGGATCTGAATTTGGGTTCAAATTTGGGCTTGGGATCCTTTGGGCCTTGTGGCTTCATTTTCTTATCATGGTACGTGTTTGTTGATCACATCTGATGGACTCATTAACTCAGAACTGAGTCATCACAAAGTGGAGAAAAGCCTCATGATTAATATCATAAGTTGTAGCCTTCACACCATTCTGTCTTTGGGATCTGAAATAAATTCCAGTTGAAGGAGCCCTCATAATTGGTGACATTTAGGGCTTCATGGTGCGCAGAGGGGGAGAAAAGTGGAGGCAATCAAGGGAAAAGATGTTCTGCTATAATCTCTTAAATAATTTCAATTTTCCATCTCCACACATTTCCCTTTGGAGACACATGTGCATAATACACACAAAGTGATTAATATAATCTCCYGAGTGTTGGATGAGTAAGCTCATTCATTAGGTACTATAAATAGACTATTAGGGAAAGTATTTGTTAAGTTCTCTTTTTTCTGCATTCTAGCCTGGAGAGGAACTTATACCAAAGGATGCCAATGGAAAAGCCATTTTAGAAACAGTGGACATTCGTGATACATGGGAGGTATGTATTGCTGCAGGTACTCCAAGGCATTGTGGGTAAGGTAGAAACAAATTAATAAAGAACCAAAAGAGCTGTTTTTTTAATCAGTTGACAGACCTAAGAMATATCATAATGCCCAGTCTTATTGTGACTTGTTATGCTATGTTTGGGTGGTATACCTGGGAGGCCTGATCTTTTCTGTAGAGAAATAAAGGAGGAGTAGATTTGGGRAGAGGGGAGRTAGGGGAGAAGAACAGAGGGAACAAGGGATGGGAAACTGTGGTCAGGATATAATATAGGAAAAAAGAATATAAAAAGAAAAACAAAGCCTTCTCTGGAATCTCATCTGGAAAGTTATGTGGCATGATTTTAATTTTTAATYTCAACTATAGCTTGATGTTATCATTTCTTTGACTTATAGAGCTGATCAAATATATAAGCTGGATAAAGGGGGTRCCATAAGAAAGAAACTCAAGGGTCACAACACGATTCCAGGACAGATAAGCACAAGTTTAGAGAAGTGTAATCTGCCTTAACACAGAGCAAGCTATAATTGAGAATGAAACATGCCATTATATATCCTATTTCATATATAGTTTTCAATATCATAGGAAAAACATAATAATATGCTTTCTACTAGCACAAGATCTGTGAATTCTTTGTTTTTGACTATGACGGCATTTATTGAAGAATCATCGTGGGCCTGGCATCAAAACAAGTGCCAACAAAGAGTGTGGGGGAAGGGAAGGGGAGACATGTGTGTATTTCCATGTAATTGAACGAGAAGGCAAATATGTATTCATAGAAGGTGAGTGAGTTATTCAAGGCTGTGTTCAAGTGACAACAYTGCYTTGAGAAACTGAAAGTATTATGTAAGTGTTCAAAAATGTTCCTGGAGAAACTCCAAAACAGAGTGCAATACATGTTTATCAGGTTTTCCTTTCTCCCCAGGCCCTGGAGAAGTGTAAGGATGCAGGCTTATCAAAATCTATAGGGGTGTCTAATTTTAACCACAAACAGCTGGAATTGATTCTGAACAAACCAGGGTTGAAATACAAGCCCACCTGCAATCAGGTAAGCTCTTAGTGCACCTTGGCCACCTCTTACCTTTTGTTCTTCACAAACTTCTTCCTTAATTGAGGCTTCTTAAATTTCTGTTTTGAATTAGCTAATTAGATTACAGCTATTTTTCCTGAGATAGGAAATATCAGTGATGGTTCAGGTTGACTACATTGGTAAGAACAACACCTTCTACATCAGACATGGACCTGAGGGTTCTGTGAGACACGGAGGTGAAGATGTGTTAAAAGTGCATCCATTAGTTCGAAGCTCAAGGTGGTTAGGGCTAGATATACCAATGTTTTGTGTCATTAAGGACTCTCCTTTGGGTTCCTTGAGCCGTGTCAGGAATGGCTTCYATCTCATGGCATGAGCCTTAAGTCAGGTCACACACTATCTTGCAGGTGGGATACCACTGTGGGACAAAGGGATTGTACTAGGTCGGTGTTTACAGTTCTCCTTTGGTACTATGCAGAGTACCTTCCTGTAACCAAATTGCTGGGACATAGGGGTAAAAGTTCTCTGTAGGCACCGACTTGACAACTCCATGTTCAGTGAGTTGTGTATGTACTGTTTTCAGCCTTGTTGTCAGTTTGTGAAGAGCAAGATTATATGTATAAATTTAGTATACTATATATAATTTATATATAATTATATATATGTTATATATATGATGTCTATATAATTATATATCTATATGAAGCTTCTACTATATTAGCTTTCCGTGCTGCTYCTCAAGTGTCCCTTAATTTCAGCGGTCTCTCCCAGAGGAGTTGGAGGACAGTAAGAAATCAAGGCTCTCTAAATCAACATGAGCAAAGCTCATATAAACTCAGATTCTGAGGTAGCTTGCACAGGGCCTGCGCAAGTCTGCACCATGTCCTCTGTGCTTAGGTTCGTTTCCAGTCTAGTGTTTAATGTACAAACAAGCRGGTCTCTGATTTTGGGCCTTCCCTTGGGTTCCTTATGTTGGTCTGTCTAGTTCGATCTTTATGGGACAGTTTTTGTTTTTTAATTTATTTTGCTATGAATGTAAATCTAGCAACTAGGATAAAGGCTAATGATGGAGCTGTCACTTATCTCTTTTGGGAGGGGAAAAATTGGTTTTCTCCAGTGAGAATGACACTGAGTACATCAGGCACACCAGGGCCAACATGATGTTTAGGAGCAGTTGAGCAACATATAGTGGACTCCACAGTCAAAGAATAAATTAAAAAAAAATAAAAGGAAAGGAAAGGAAAAGAAAGAAAAGGCAGAGGATGAGACAGTAAACACGGCAAGAGGTTCTGGTCAGGAGACGGAACAAGAATTTTCTCTTAGAGTGAGAGAAAATAATAGATGTTATGTTGGCAGGAAAGCCACCAGACACCAGAGTGTCAGAAGGTGCGAAGTCTGAGTGATCTTGCGGGAGCCCTCCATTCCAAGAGGGATGGAAAACGGTCGGTGGGCTTGGTGGCTGAGTTCACAYGAACTAACACCCCTGGCTACAGAGTGACGTGGACACATGGCAAGTCAGAAAGAGGGAGGGAGAGAGTGAACAAACATGCCCATCATAATCCGCRTAACTATTTAGAAACCACATGAGGTGCCGGAAAAGTATCTCTGTGGTAGACAGTCTGCTTAGCATGACCTTACATCGTCAACCCTGCAAAAACAAACAAACAAACTTATAGTTGTGAATGGCTCTTTGGGCAGTCCCGGAGGCTTGCAGCCATCAGGGACCATCAGGTTAGGCTCTGAGCTCAATTCCCTGCCTGCCAGCTCTTCTGGGCAAACCTAGCAGAGGTGAGTTCACCGGGTGCCCTCTGCACTCTTACACCCCTGCTCCCCTGCATGCCTGCTGCCACCCTGCCCGTACCTGCAGTCTTGAGGTCTGCACTCATCAGGGACCACCCGCTCTGCCCGCATCTCTGGAAGCCTGCTGTCACCAGTGACAACCAGAGGCCTGAAGCCATCAGGGACTACCAACTCTGCTTGTATCCCTGGAAGCCCGTAACCACCCGGGACAACCAAATCTATCTGCAGTCCCAGAGGCCTGCTGCCACCAGGGACTACCAGGTCTGCCAACACTAGGGACAACCAGATAGATAAAGGTCAGCATGAGAGCACAATCAATAAAAGCCAGGCAACGTGACACCACCAGAACCCAGCTACCATAGTCCAGCAGTTGTACTAGGATATTGTAACACACACAAAGCACAAGGAAATGACCTTTAATCTAGTCTTATGAAGATGGTAGAAGCCTTTAAAGAGCAAATGAATAAATCCCTTAAAGAAATACAGGAAAATCCAATTGAACAGGTAGAGAGGCCTTTAAAGAGGAAATGGGTAAATATAAAGAAATACAGAAAAATAAAATCAAACAGGTGAAGGAAATGAATAAAACTGTTCAAGACCTGAAAATGGAAATAGAAGCAATAAAGAAAACACAAACTGAGGGAATCCTGGAGATGGAAAACCTAGAAAAGAGAACTGCTGCAAGCATTGCCAACAGGATACAGGAGATGGAAGAGAGAGACTCAGGCGTAAAGATATGACAGAAGTTGATACATTGGTCAAAGAAAATGCTAAATCTAAAAAGTTCCTGACACAAAAACTCCAGAAAGGGACAGCATGAAAAGAGCAAACCTAAGAATAATAGGAATAGAAGAAGCAGACTCCTAGTTCAAAGGTCTAGAAAATATCTTCATCAAAATCATAGAGTAGAATTTTCCAAAACTTAAAGAAAGAGATGCCTATAATCATACAAGAAGCTTACAGAATACCAAAGACATTGGACCAGAAAAGAAAACTCTTCCACCACATAATAATCAAAACACTAAATGAATGTTTATTTGTAGCATTACAAATTCTTTAGTCTTAAAGAATATTCTGCTAATTATACAAAAGGTGATTCGGGTTTTAATATCTTTTGTTTTACCCACCTTTAGGAATCTATTTGTGGAATATTAAAATGCAGAAAAGAATAGCACATACTCATGAGTGTGCATTTCTGGGTACACAGATCAGGCTAGACTAAATAATGCTTGAGATTTTCTGACTCAGGGATTCTAGCACTACCATTACAGTCACAAAAAAGGACTTGGCTTCTGTTCTCATTGACTTCATTTTTTGCTTATTTTTATTTTTTGCTTATTCTTTTTTAGAAGATTCATTTTTAAGTGTGTGTGTGTGTGTGTGTGTGTGTGTTTGAGAGACAGAGGTGGGTGGGGGAGGGGGGAAAGGAGAGGGAGAAAAGTGATGCAAGTGCTTACAAAAACTAGGAGTGCCAGGTTCCCCTGGAGCTGGAGTGGTGATCTGGAGCTGTTGGTGACCCACCTGCTGTAGATGCTGGGTGTTGAGCCAGTTCCATGTTTTCATTTTTAATGACTATTCTCCTATCAAATTATTTTAAATATCTTACAATAGAGAAATGTTTAAATGTGTAGTGGCTTCATGGAACTTTTTTTGTTGTTGTTACTGAGACCCAAAGGAAAAAGAACTTTGGCTACAATAATAGATGAAAACCCTATCAAATAATGCGCAGGTACAATGTTTCTGTTATAAGAAGTTGAAAACTCAGACTGAGTTGGCTTAAGGAAGGTTGGATATCGCGGCACATGCCTGTGACTCCAGCAGTCAGGAGACAGGGAGGAAGATCAGGGGCTCAAGCAGCCTCAGCTGCAGAGTGAGTCCAAGGTCAGCCTGGGAGATGAAAGAATGCGGAAAAAGGAAAACTCTTGCTTTCCATAAAGACTCTGTGTTTATTTCCTTTAGATCTTGCAATATGTCACCTAGAAACAAACATAATTTGTTTTAAAACAGCTTCACTAAAAGGGGCTTCTAGGGCTGTCTCTAAGGGCGGAGGGAATGCTTTGTACATAAATTTACTAGCATATTTTATTCTTACGTGCCATGGACTTTGTAGCACAAGGATCTGTTCTTAGAGAGGGTCAGCTTCATCTGGAGTGCCAAGGCTGGAAACACGTGAAAGCAATTTTGAGAGACTAAAATCACCGCTCTTCAAAAAGCTGCCCAGTAGTGCTCGTTACGTGGGCTGTACTTAAAATCATATAAAGTCTCAGAAAACAAAAAATGGATTGAAGTGAAGCCCAGAAAAATTGTACTGCTGCTGTATTGCTCTGGGGGAAATCTAGACAATCTGTAGTGGTTTCTTTCCTAGACTTAGAGTGAAAATATTATTAATAACTTCCAAAACCCCTTAACTTTGGCAAAATGTAAAGCTACAAAAGGTACCAAGCACTGCGTGGTGACTTCTTTCACACACATCCATGACCACACTTAGGCAGGCATGATGTCATCTTAGCCCATATTTTAAAAATATGTGTTTTTTTAAAAAAAGTTGCTAGAATACTATTAAAACACACTTTTAGCAATGCTTGATACCACTAAATATCTTGAGGGTTAAAACATGATCATTTTTATTTCCTTGGTACGTGGGCTTGAAACAGAGACCTCACACACAGTAGGCAAATACTCTAACCTTGAGTTATATTCCTGGGTCCTTTAACAGATTATTTTGAGGTGGGATTTCTCTGAATGCTCCAGTTGACATTGAAGACATAACCTTCCTGCCTTAGTGTCCCAAATAGCTAAGTGTTTGCCATCATGTCTCGCTGTGACAAGCTTTTTACAACCGATTAGTTCAAAGTAGAGAGGAAGGAAAGTCTAGCCATTGCAGCTGGCTGGTGTGGCTGTTAAATATTTCTTTACACCAGTAGATTCTCTCACTTGTATTCATGTTCTCTTCCTCTTTCTTACTCTCTCTTCTACCCTCACCCTAACCCTGGGTCTTAGTTTCCACTCTCACTCTCTTTCTCTTTTGATTTAATTATGAAAGAAATTAAGCATTTAGTGTGTTTAAATTTCCCATAACTGGGGGAAATTAGTCACTGATCACTGTGATAGTTTGGTATGTTGCTTTTGAATCTCTTATATGCTAAGAATCAGAGCAAAGACTTGATGACAGAAGATTAAAGTCCTTTGAGTCCACGGGCATTTAAGGACAGGAAATGTTCTCATCCAGTGTAGACTACACGCTCACCTTATTTGCTCTCCTGAGCCCTCTGCTCCTTCTACAAGCCTTCTATTCTCCCTAGAGGGGAAATAATTTCAGGCTCAGCTTGCAGTCTTCTCCCCTAGGGAGATACTCAGTCATTGCTCTAATGGAGCATTAGGCTTCATTCTATAGAAAGTGACAGAGGCCACAAGTCAGACACAAGAGATTTTAGTCTTAAAATGCTTACAAAAGGATAGAAAAGAAGTATTTCTGAAAAAAATGACCAATTCGAAACATATTGTACTTAAGTCAATATGACAGTAGACCAGCCCTGAAGGCACTTTGCACCTGCACATCACCTGCATGACATTGTTGACCCATATATTCTGCTAACGTCTCCTTTTGGAAATCTACAGGTAGAATGTCACCCATACCTCAACCAGAGCAAGCTTCTGCAGTTCTGCAAGTCCAAAGACATTGTTCTAGTTGCGTACAGTGCCCTGGGATCGCACAGAGACCCAAACTGGTAATGAGACTCTTGGACTTTACTTCCTCATGCCAATAATTCTATGTTGACAATACATTTTAAAAGATTAATTTTTAAYGCCATGGCAAAGTTCCACTCAAGAGTGCAGCCAGTTCTCGTGTGTCCTGGGTGAGCTCCAGGCTCCTTAGTGTTCTTTTACTCTGGCTTTCTCTGTGTCTACCTGTTTCCTGCATGAATAACTCTAAAAGGAATTTAAAGACACAATTTACAAAGATTAGACTGCATATCTCCTAGCCATGCCATTTTGACAAGTGGGTAGAATATGAAACCCACATTCATATCATTTCCAGAAACTTTTTTGTTTCTACAACATTTAGTTTGCAATCTAGGAGGGGCTTAGAACTATTTTCCTTCATAATATCAGAGATACTGTTTTATGGAAGACAAAAAGAATTTCCAGGAGAAAATATGACTATCTTTTGAAGTGGTGATATTGACATGCCAGGTGGGCAACATGTTATTAAAGACTTTTCAAAGGATAAATACAGCTGAAGTCATGAGGATATGATTATATGTACATTAACCTGTTAAAAATTAGCTTGTTAATAATTAATAATTATTAATAAGTTAAAAAGTCCATAGGCTTAGGAAAACAGTACTGCTTGTTTATTAGTGAATTCTGAAACCTATTTTTAGATAAAGAGGCAGCGGGTTTGTATATGCATGCACTGATGGACTTTCTATCAACTTGACGCAAGCCTAGACTTACATGGTAATAAGGATAAGGAATCACAATTAATAAAAAAATAGTCTCCATAAAATTGGCCTGTTGGGAAGACTGTGTGGTATTTTTACTAGTTATCGATGTGGAAGGGCCCAGGCTGCTGTGGATTGTGTTCAGCTTGTGGTTCTGAGTCGATTAAGATAGCAGACTGAGCAAGCCATTAGGCTTCATTCCCCCACAGCCTCAGTCCCTGTCATGCCTTCTGTTGATGATGGACTGTGATGTGGAAGTGTAAGATAAGATCTCTCCTTCCCAAGCTGTGTTTGGTCTTGGTGCTTTATCATAGCAATAGAAACCATAACCTAGATGAGGCATAAGAAAGAAGGTGTTTTGATGGCCATGGAAGACATGGTCTTTTATTCTCTGATTTTAATAGAGTGTAATGATTAATGTGGAAACTTGATTTTCAAAAGTCATATAAAATTAAACAAAAGTTAATTAATAATAGTGGTAGTAGTAATAATGAACTTTTATATATATTTTGAAGTTCTTATTTCATTTGGGGCAGTTTTTTTATTAGTTTTAGACAATTAGTTTCTTTACTATTTCTTTTGCTGCAGAGAAGTTTTGCCTATTCCACAGAAATCTTGTGCTTTTGCATGATGGGCATGGTTTGAAATAGGGTCTTGCAATGTAGAGCGGGCTGGCTTCAAACTCATGGATGGGAACCTTTGCCTTAATCTCCTAAGTGCTGGAATTTCAGACATGTGCCACCATCCCTATCTGGAATCACTTATCTATGATTTGTGGCCAGTGTGATCATAACTACTGGTAATGCATTAAATTTTATAGCAATTTCCATGACTTACTGCCTGTTAGCTTTGTTTCCTATTCTTTCAGTTATTAACTAATGGTGGTTTGAAGTTGTCAAAGAAAACATTCTAGAAATAAGCACTTTAAACTTGAGTAAGACAGACACTCCATGCTTCCTAGTCACTTGTCATTTGTCTGCTTTATTGGGACAACAGTCCTAGCATGGCAGGGCTTGCACTCGGTTGACCTTTTTTTACTTATAAAGACTCAAGAGCATAGGGATAGTGGTGTTTGCAGTCTGGAGAGAAGCACTTGCTTCATGTGAGAATGGGAAAGTTCTCAGCTCAATGAAAGAAAAATATGTATGTACGGAGGTTACTAAACCGGACACAATACTTCCGGAGGACCCAGCCATACCACTCCTGGGCATATATCCAGAAGACTCCCCAGCATGCAATAAGGATACATGCTCCACAATGTTCATAGCAGCCTGATTTATAATAGCCAGAAACAGGAGGGAACCTAGGTGTCCCTCAACGGAGGAATGGATACAGAGAATGTGGTATATATACACGATGGAGTACTATTCAGCCATTAGAAACAATGAATTCATGAAATTCTTAGAGAAATGGATAGAGCTGGAGAGCATCATACTGAGTGAAGTAACCCAGTCTCAAAAGAACACCCAAGGCATGCACTCACTGATAAGTGGATATTAGCCTAGAATCTTGGAACACCATAGACACAATCCACCTATCAAATGCTCTCCGACAAGAAGGAAAAAGTGGGCCCAGGTTCTGGAAAGGCCCAATGCAGCAGTGCAAGGGAATACCAGAACAGGGAAGTGGGAAGGGGTGAATAGGGGAACAAGGGGAGGGAAAAAGACATATGGGACATCTGGGGGGCAGGGAAACCAGAAAAAGGGAAATGAAATGTAAATAAAGAATATATCCAATAAAAAAAAAAGATCTACACTGAGAATGAATCTTCTATCCCTGAAATTGCCAAGAAGGAAAAGAAGATTCACGCTATCTTTGTTATACCACGAAGTGGAAGGTGCACTTATTGAAGTTGGAAAGTTCATATGTGTATGTTTAGTGCACATAGGGATCAGTGTTATTCCAGACCCCCTGAAGATAACAGGGAGGTTCTGTATTTCTGAAATATTCTGTTGCATAGACACAGGTCCTACACAGTGTTTATCTTGTCATCTATCAATGACCATCTTAGTTRTTTACAGTTGCTTCAATAAAAAACAGATCCCTATAAATATTCCCAAGGTTCTGCTTTGACTATACTGGATTGTATTTACTGCTGTCAGTGGTCTGGGAATATGGGTAAGGGAGAGGGCCAACCTACTTCAGATTTTTCATCTTTCTGTGAGTATGTGTGTGTTCTTTTTCTTTTCCTTCTCCAGGATCAGCAGTGATAGCCCATACCTCCTGGAGGATCCCGTCTTAATGACCATTGCCAAGAAACACAATCGAACTCCAGGCCAGGTTGCCCTGCGTTACCAGCTGCAGAGGGGTGTGGTGGTTCTGGCCAAGAGCTTCAATGAGAAGAGAATCAAAGAGAACTTCCAGGTAAAAGCCCATGATCATCTCTCTAGCATGAGACATGGAGGTATTTCCCGTCAAATGGGTGTAGCTGCTGTTCATTCATCCCAGGGCATGGCTTCTGTGTGCCACAGACATCAGCTTTAAATAAGTGACAGAGAAAGTATTGGGCGAAGCTGGGCAGTGGTGGYGCACGCYTTTAATCCCAGAACTTGGGAGGCAGAGGCAGGCGGATTTCTGAGTTCAAGGCCTGTCTGGTCTAGGACAGTCAGGGCTACACAGAGAAACCCTGTCTCAAAAAAACAAAACAAAACAAAAAAAAAAAAAAAAAGAAAAAAAAAGAAAAAAGAAAGGAAGGAAGGAAGGAAGGAAGGAAGGAAGAAAGTGCAAAGGTTGGGTTTTGTTGCCTCTACACTAGGCCTTTTACAAGTTCTTTAACAAGGTGCATTTCAACTCCATTTGGTTATAGGAGTCTTTTCAGATGGTAGAGAGCTAACCTGAAATACCTCCAGTTCTGTTCTTCACATTCTTTGCTTTACAAATCCCTGTTTGTATTAGACAACAAGTTGGATTAAGATTAAATCCAAGTAGGGTTGCTGGTTAGTTAAACCACTGGAATATTCCAAAACATTTTTATTTTTTGTTTTTAACTCCACTGTACTGGGCATGGCTCTGTGTGAGTTTTTCATTAACTTACAATTACTTAGTTATATGTCAGGCTTTCTGGAGTACGGAATGTTACATGTGGCCACTTTCACTGTTATTATTGGCATTTCTCTTGGGAGGAAAGTTTGGATAAATCTATAGACTAAACATATAAAGAAATCAGTGATTAAAGCTATTGCTTAAATCTTTCTCATGTGTGCACTCGCTAGAAGTCTCCTACCTATCAGTGGTTTTTTAATTTATTTTGTTTTTAATCTTGAAGGATTTAAAAATGCCATTTAATTTAGTTTCTCTATATGTGCATGTTCGAAGGCACACTCATCAGCACACCGTGGGTGGTCAGAGGATTGTTCCTCTCCTTTTACCATGAGGATCTCAGGGATGCAGAAAGGTGGCAGTGAACACCATTACCTGCAGCTGGTTTCAATGAGAAATATTCACCATAGATTGTTTTAAAACAACAGCTAAAAATTTCATCATGAGTACAATATTTATAAAAGTATCTTAGTTACGATGCTGTGAACAGATACCATGACCAATGCAAGTCTTATAAAGGACAACATTTAATTGGGGCTGGCTTACAGGTTCAGAGGTTCAGTCCATTATCATCAAGGCTGGAGCAAGGCAGCATCCAGGCAGACATGGTTTAGGAGGAGCTGAGAGTTCTATATCTTCATCTGAAGGTTGCTAGTGGAATACTGACTTCCAGGCAGCTAACATGAGGATCTTAAAACTCACACCCCCAGTGACACACCTATTCCAACAAGGTCACACCCTCTCATAGTGCCATTCCCTGTCTTCAGACACACCAGAAGAGGGCATTGGATCCCATTACAGATGGTTGTGAGCCACCATGTGGTCGCTGGGCAGTGTTCTTAACCACTGAGCCATCTCTCCAGCCCAGATCTCTGCTTTTCTATTGAAACACTTTCATTGGGCACTCCATGTTATCAAATACAAAGATGGATTTGAGATTTTGCTCAAATGGTAGAAAATGATTAATACAGGATCCATTAACTCAGTGATAATCAGAAAGGTTCTTTTGATAAGAAAGAATAGACATAGATAATGTTTGAGAACCATGAGGTAACCTAGTAGTATGACTGAACAGTTTATCAGGGGATGATTTTCTTCAACTCAGTCAAGTCTTGCAGAGGAGTTATACTGCGCCCTATGATTGGGTCAAAGCTCCAGGGTGGTAAAGGAAAAAAAAAGTTCAGCAAATTTTGATGACGTTAAATCTAGTATTTAATCTAGATATGAATATATATTTGGGAGTCCTTTTTTTTCCTGCCTTACTTAGGAAGATTTGCAATTGATAAGTCTTTTGTGAAGTGGATCAGGGTAGGAAAGGAAAGGAGGGGTTGCAATACTCAGCGAAATGTTCTCAGACCCAGACCATCTGGAAGCCAGTGGCGAACAGGAATGCTTCTCTTAAGCCCCCTTTGTTGTATCCCTTTATATTCCCAAATAGGATGCAACTTCTGTTGTTTGTTTATCTCTTTGTTGAGGTTTGGTCTTTCGCTGTATGTTGTAATGGTTAAGTGTGGGCCCCTAAGACCTGGTTGCCCAGATACAAGAGAGTCTGCCATAGACCCAAGTGAGTTATGTGACTTTGTTCCCAAGTTATTTCTGATTGGTGAATAAAGATGCTGACAGCTAATAGCTGGGCAGAAGGGACATAGATGGGGTTTAGGGTTCCCAGGCTTGTGGGGTTGGAAGAGAACCCCAAGGGAGAGAAGAAGGTAAATCTCCAGAAGGAGAAGCTGCCATGGGTTAAGTGAGTTCATGAAAATGTGGCCCTGAGGGTTGGCCAATTGGAGGTAAGAGCAGCCMAGATGAAGCATAGTAAGTAATAACTCAGGATTACTGATAGGATAACAGATTTTAATACCATAGAGGGTAGATCTGTCAAGCTCTAGTGCTAATCACAGCTTATTGTAAATAATAAAAGTTGTGTGTCTATTATCAGGGAACTGAATGATCAAAGGCTGTGTAGAAACCCTGTATTGGGATTAAAAATTTTCAACATTAATTAATTAATTTGTTTATCATTTATTAATTATCTATCTATCTATGTATCTATTTATTATTTATTTATGACTTGGTCTTTCTTTCCAGGTGTTTGACTTTGAATTGACCCCAGAGGACATGAAAGCAATTGATAGCCTCAACAGAAATTTTCGATATTCTAAAATGTCATTGTAAGTGACTCCTCTGGATCATTTTATAGGTTGTTTGCATTTTGTAACATGCAGGTGAGCTTTGAAGAAGTTCTGAATGATCCATGGAGTGGTCAGTGTGGCTATACATTTGGTTTTGAATGGGTGAGTTTATTACATATATAGCAAGTTACAGTAAAAGAATAAATAGTGATAGATAGCAAACGTGATTGAGTCATGCACTGTAAATGTTGACTGAGAGAAGGCTTTCAAAGCAACTAGCCTGAGTTCTCAATAGAGAGGGTTCTGAGCAGAGCACATAGTCCACGATGAGGCTTCTAGGCAAAAGGGCAAATAACAGCAAGAAGGTAGCATTAGTAAACTGGAGGCTTACAAAAATCCAGCCAAACCTCCTAGGGAACTCAAGGCAGTCAACTAGAGTTCTAATAGAGAGTCCTGAGCAGAGGAGAGTGGCCAGCCCCCTTGGGTGAGGATTCCCACTAGAACAGATGATCAAAGACAGAGATTGTGTTATCAAAATGGGTGCTTACAACCTTGAGCAGAAACCAATGGGGGATCTCACGATCTACCAGTGACTGGTGGTGAGGAATTAAAGTCAAATTCAAGACTCATCAGAACCAGGAGATGCCAGGCTCTGCTGCTCAGCAGTGTCTTCACCGGCATCCTCTGAAACTGTCTTCTAGATGGCTCAGAGTTCAAAGCAGGGAGAGAGAAACAATGAAAACCTTTCAGAGTATTTCTAGAGACGAGATGAACTCAGGAGACAGAAGGTCTCTTGGCTGGATGGGGGCTGTTTGCTTTTAACGTCCTTGAGTATTGTAAGCAGCACAGAAGAGGGTGGGAGGGGACATATCTTGCCCTTGGCATTCCTTGGCTGGTGCAGGCATTCTTCCCATGGGAGTAAACAAAGTTCTATGGGAACGGGAGTTCACACAGCAGGATGGTATGTGAAAGTCTGTTAGATGCAGGTCACAGGGGAAGCTGGGGTAGTTCCTGTGGTTGAGCTCTCTCTCTTTCCCACTATAGGCACTTTTTTTTTATTGGATATATTCTTTATTTACATTTCATTTCCCTTTTTCTGGTTTCCCCGCCCCCCAGATGTCCCATATGTCTTTTTCCCTCCCCTTGTTCCCCTATTCACCCCTTCCCACTTCCCTGTTCTGGTATTCCCC
>BDUI01004890.1:67339-77375 GCA_002335545.1 Apodemus speciosus
GTCTCTCTGCTCCCTTAAACATATTTTACATATTCAGAAGACCTTTCTTTCATACTCTAGGGAAAATTACAGACATTTTACTGTATTACACAAAACACTCTGACATTTATAAAAATGGGGTAGAACAAGTTTCCAAAAATACATATGGAATGCTAACATGTACTGTGCTTTGGTACTGGGAATCAGTCCAGAGCACTCTCTCTTGCCAGCATGGACTGATACTAAACATTCCTTTTACCTCTTCTGTTTTTAGTTCATGTTTGATTCYCACGGAAAGGACTTGAAGGCTTTAGAGACAAGAGGGTAGACTGTTAGATGCTTTGTGTGGCTCTAGCAGATTTTTAAAGCACAGTATCTTAGACTAATCTCTTCCTTTTCCCTCTTCATTGTTCTCACAGTTTCTTGACCCASCCTATCTAAAATCCCACTCTTCCTTACTCTCTTATCTTAAGGACTACACTCTGAACCCTGCTTTCTTCAATCRAAACAATTCTTCTTAGCCATACTTACATTTTTCCTTTCTTAAATACAAAAAGCTTACTCTTCCTGCAAGAGCCGTAAGAAGAACCCTGTGGGAGTTTTTGTAGTGACTGTCTTCTGGTACTTGGCACGTTCAGCTCTGGGGTGCTCTCAGACAGGAAGCAGTGACTGATCGGCTGAGGTGAATACTGACTGTTATCACTTACTTGCTGTGTGCGACCCTGGGCAAGTCATCTGGTTTCTAAACTTCAGTGACTCAAATCTCTTATGAAGACAACTATTTTTCTAATGAAGACAGTACTTTTTCATAGGGTTATCATAAGGAGTAGAGGAGGTAATCACAGACACAGACTTGGGAGATGGAAGGTACTTAGTGCATCATTATCTTTTGCTGGCTTTATGAGGTACAGAGAATCAGATGAAGAATTTGTGGATATCCAACAYAGGGGAAAGCAGCTACTTGCAGAAAATGGATTAGCAGAACCTCTGAACTACTTGAACAGAGAAGTGACTGCAGAGCACAGGACTTTACTTCAAGCACTGTCTAAGTGGATAATATATAAACTTCTGTTCAAAGTAAGATGGAATATGAGAAATAAGATTTGAATTTCATGCCAGAAACAATTTAAAATATTGGTTGTGGGCCTGTAAATGGCTCCATGGCTAAAGGTACTTGCCACCTCCTGCACGTTGTTCTTTGACCTCTATTTGATCAACATGGCATGCCCCACACCCAATAAATAAACAACATAAAAATATGGTCAAAAAATTTAAAAGTTTCCAAGACAGAGGCCACCAAGCAATGAAAGACAGCGGTGTCTGGGGAATGGAAACAATCTGCTCAATATATGCTCAGAAAAAGTGYCCAGGCTGGAGACAGTGTACCTCTGAATTGAGTGCAACATGAAGCTCACGAAGGCCAAGTGACAAGGAGAGCAGAAAGAGATCCTGAGAAATTTGCAAGTCTCAAGTCTTCGGCTGAGTAGTGTATGTGTATGAACAGAGTAGCTGAAGCTAGAAATAGAACCATCTAGAAGGATTAGATAAACATCTCTCTAGAACTCACACAGGTTTGAACCATCTAGAAGGATCTCTAGAACTCACACAGGTTTGGGACATGACTYATTTTCTCTAAGGCACAGCACATCACAGAGCAGTAAAACTATGGAAGACATAGGCAGTGTCATCAGCCAATCAGACGTAACTGCATTTGTAGAACACAGCACTCAAGAGCAGCAAAATGCTGCTTTTTTATATCACACACTAGGTCACAAAAGAAGTCTTAGTAAATTTCAAAGAACTGAAGTATGTTACTGATCTACAGCATAAGTAAATTAGAAATATATCTGGAAAGCCTCTCCAAAGTTTCAACATTCAAAAATTCAGTGGCTGAAAAGCCAGTCAGAAAGCATCTTGAACTGAATGATGACACAGTAGCAAAACTGTGCAAAGAACCTAAAGGAGTATGTAGCAGGAATGTTTAGCAAATGCCTCCATAAGAAAGGGGGAAATGTCTAAAATCAATATCCCCAGATTCTACCTGAAAAAAAAAAAAACATAAAAGAGCCAATTAAATCCAAATTAATTGGGAAAAAGGAAATAATTAAAATTTAAGCAGAAATTAATAAAACAGGAAAACAACCGGGAAAAAACTCTACATATTCAAAGAGTAATGAAGAATATTATAAACAACTTTATGCCAGTAACTTTGGTAAGTTGGATAGAACAGATAAATTTTTTACAACAAACCCCAAGTCAAATTATCAAAGTCTATTCAAAGGAGAATAGCCTCGGTGTTGATTATCTGCAAACCTGGCAGRGGAAGGAAGAACAGTCAAGGTCAGCATGGTTTACATAGTGAGTTCTAGGCCAGTAAGGGCTATAAATGGAGATCCTGTCTCAGACAGCTAGCCTTTTCCTAGCACATTTTACACTTTTAGTTTTGAAACAGGGTTTCAAAAAATTGTTYAGGCTGGCCTTGAGCTCACTGGTTATTCTAGATCTTAACTTGTGATCTTCCTGCCTCAGCCCTGCAAGTAGCTAAATTACAGACTGGTGTCACCAGGGTTAGTTTCTTAAAACACTAATTATATACCCACTACACAGCCTATTCAAAATCGTATATTGGTAGTACATATCCTACCCATATTCAAGACTTACAAAATTAAAATAATAGTCCAGAACAACCCAAATGTCCGCCAATGTGGAGAAGGATAGCAGACAGCTACAGCTATACAACACACTATTGTTCAGCAATGAAAATAAAAAGTCAACATACAACATGTGTGATCCTCAAATCATCACACTGAGCTTTCAAAGTTCCACAAGAAAGAGCTGACATGATTCTCTTTAACTAAATTCCAGAAAACACAGCAACCGAAAGCACAGAAAGTAGGCCAGTGGTTAACTGAGGTATGGAAAATGAATAGGACTATGAAAGAGAATGAGGAATGTTTGGGAGAGTAATAAATATATTATTTTAGTATATTTAGTATATATATTAAATTATTATGGTAACTGCAATGTTTTCACTGGTGTAACACATATGTCAAAACGTCAGAATGTGTACATTAAACGTGACACTGAATATATGTTTTCAACCTTTAATAAAGCTGCCGAAATATTAAAAGCATGGGAATTTGAAACTCATTCTTTAGCTAGGCAAGAGCTCTACCACTGAGCAAAATCCCCAACCCTAGGGAATTTGAATGTTAACTGGTCACACAGTACACAAAGATTTAACACAACCACTAATGGGACTGGAAATAAAACATCCAATGATGATTGAAAAAAAAAATACTACCCAGTAAATAAGATGACAAAGATTAGAAGAACATAGGGAAACCCCACAGAGCAAGGGCTGGTGGTCTGATGGCTGCAGAGGTGAMACCTCTGGGTTCAAATGTCATCTCTCTTCACTCACAAGCTGTAAGAAGATACTTAGTTTCCCAAGTCCCATCAAGCTCATCAGTAAATACACTCAGAGTAACTATGTTGATTAACTAATTCTTCTCACACAGATAACATACAAATGTACCTGACATATAACACATGAGCCCCACTCTTTTTTCTAGTGACAATTTAAGCGTAGCTGATAAAACTAGAGGAAAGTGCTTACCTTGAAGGTGAAATGAGTATTCCTTGACATGTTTTATGGGTAAGAAACTGTGTCACAGGAACGTTAGCAT
Source organism: Apodemus speciosus (assembly GCA_002335545.1). NCBI lineage: Eukaryota > Metazoa > Chordata > Mammalia > Rodentia > Muridae > Apodemus > Apodemus speciosus. The sequence continues at coordinate 71,008 of BDUI01004890.1, forward strand.
TATCACTATTTTAAATTATTATTTTTAATTATTTTTTATTTTATGTATATGAGTATACTGTCGCTGTCTTCACCAGAAGAGGGCATCAGATCTCATTATGGATGTGTTGTGGTTGCTGGGAATTGAACTCAGGACCTCTGGAAGAGCAGTTAGGGCTCTTAACCACTGAGCTATCCCTCTAGCACCCACTATTTTAATTATATTTGAGACAGGGTCTCATGTAGCCCAGGTTGGTCCCAAATTTACTATGTACCTGATAATGACCTAGAACTTCTGATTTTTTTGCCTATATCACCAAGTATTGGGATTATAGGGGTTATACTACCACATTTGGGTTAGGTRGTGTTGGGAACATGCATGTTAAGCAAAGGCTCTAACAACTCAGTAACATTTCCAGCACACTTTTAAAAAGAAGAAACTAATGTTTGTATTCTATAGAAATCAAAGTGGATAAAACATTAAGTTTTAGCTAGGCGGTGGTGGAGCTTGCTTTTAATTCCAGAGGCGAAGGATCTTTGTGAGTTTGAGGCNACCTCTGGGTTCAAATGTCATCTCTCTTCACTCACAAGCTGTAAGAAGATACTTAGTTTCCCAAGTCCCATCAAGCTCATCAGTAAATACACTCAGAGTAACTATGTTGATTAACTAATTCTTCTCACACAGATAACATACAAATGTACCTGACATATAACACATGAGCCCCACTCTTTTTTCTAGTGACAATTTAAGCGTAGCTGATAAAACTAGAGGAAAGTGCTTACCTTGAAGGTGAAATGAGTATTCCTTGACATGTTTTATGGGTAAGAAACTGTGTCACAGGAACGTTAGCATTATCACTATTTTAAATTATTATTTTTAATTATTTTTTATTTTATGTATATGAGTATACTGTCGCTGTCTTCACCAGAAGAGGGCATCAGATCTCATTATGGATGTGTTGTGGTTGCTGGGAATTGAACTCAGGACCTCTGGAAGAGCAGTTAGGGCTCTTAACCACTGAGCTATCCCTCTAGCACCCACTATTTTAATTATATTTGAGACAGGGTCTCATGTAGCCCAGGTTGGTCCCAAATTTACTATGTACCTGATAATGACCTAGAACTTCTGATTTTTTTGCCTATATCACCAAGTATTGGGATTATAGGGGTTATACTACCACATTTGGGTTAGGTRGTGTTGGGAACATGCATGTTAAGCAAAGGCTCTAACAACTCAGTAACATTTCCAGCACACTTTTAAAAAGAAGAAACTAATGTTTGTATTCTATAGAAATCAAAGTGGATAAAACATTAAGTTTTAGCTAGGCGGTGGTGGAGCTTGCTTTTAATTCCAGAGGCGAAGGATCTTTGTGAGTTTGAGGCYAGACTGGTCTACAGAGCTATTCTAGGATAGCTAAGGCTATACAAAGAAACCCTGTATTGAAAAACAAACAAAACAAAAAGACTTATGTTTTTACAAATTGAATTAGTAATTTTCTAAAAACTCTCATTATACATAAAGTTGATAACAATAACATTATTCTATTACTTAAAAAAATCACTACATTTTTGCTTTTTTTACTTTGTTTTAGCTGCCCAGGCTAATAAAACTCCTTTTTCTCTTAGCCTCTCAAATAGCTGAGATTATGCCTACCACTATATCTAGCTCATTTTCTTTTTTGTTGGATATTCTAGTGATTTCAAATGTATATACACACTGTATTTGACCACACATGTCTGTGAGGAGATCACATAACAGCCATTTCCTTACTATTTTTTCAAGAATATGATTAATAAACATTAGCAGTATCGCTCCTAGTGTTGCAAAGAATACAATAAACATTACCACTAGTAACTATAGTGATTTTAAAAAAAGATTTTTTTATTATTTTGTGTGTGTGTGTGTGTGTGTGTGTGTGTGTGTGTGTGTGTGTGTGTGTTGGGGGGTTATATGCACAGGAATGTAAGTGCCCAGAGGTTAGAAGTGTCAGATTTCCCCTGGCTAGGGTCCCAGGTCACCAAGCTTGGTGGCAAGCTCTTTCCTCTGCATATATGCCTATTAGTGGGGTTAGTAGTGTAATAAGGCTATCAAATATGGCTGGTTACACTTCTCTCAGTGGTGAAATTTTTCCGTACCACCCTCTTCTTGGTCTTGGCTATTGGCAAGTGAGACAAGATCTCTCAATCTGTAGAAATTAACAGACATAGTCAACACCCAGCAAAGGGTTTCATGAGAAGGGCTGGTTGAAAGCATGCTTAAATCAGTAAATTAACCTGACCTAACTAGAATTTAAAATAATGATTCCACCAGAAGCAGAGGCTTTTAGCGCATAGAGCTTAGGTCAATGAAAAAGCCTGCTGTCCATTTGAAAGTACTATAAACATAAAAGCAGCTGAAGATTTTTTGGGGGAAGACAAGGATAGTCTTTTAACAGTTTCTGTTTCTTTCRTTATAGAAATTCACTCTTTCTTTTAATTGAGATTAGCTTAAGCCCATAAACAGGTTCTCATAATTTAAAAACAAAGTCCATTGAACTGCAAGGACGATCAGGCACATTGAGGAGAAGAGGTTAAACACATTCATCTCCTTGCCTTCCAGCCACATTATTCAGCACAGTCTTCAAGATGACTGGATCAGGATTTATTTCTATGTAATTCTGCAAATGTCAGATCCCTAGGGAGTCTGCACAACAAAGCAGACTGTCAGACTGCCTTAGTGGAACTGTTGAGGGAAGTCATGAAGATAGTGCTAGTTATGATCAGAAACCCTAAGGAAAAAGGAGACTAGAAAGACTAAAAATAAACCCAATCTCAAAGGTCTACAGATTCTGTTTGCTCCCACTCTGAGAATCGGCCCTAAAACTGAAAAAAGAAATTTAGTTGTTTCTTAGTATTCAAGGAGGATTGAATCCAGGATCCCTTATGGATACCAAACTCCAGGGATACTTAGGTCCCTTATATAAAATGGTACAGTATTTAAATATAACCTACACATATCTAACAGACTGTAAATGCTGTAGAAATAATTGCTGTTATATACATGCTTAAGAGAAAAGTTTCTATACAATTGCAAAAACCCGACTTTCAGATTTGTGGTTGGTTTAATCCATGCATGTAAAATCCAGGAATATGAATGACCACTTGCATATATGTAACTGTTACATAAAATTACTACAGAGACTCTAAAAGAATGATTATGAAGATTATGCAGGGACAAGAAAAATTAGACTGAAAAGATTATACAAAATTAACATTCCTTATTATGTTTAAATAATTTTAAAGGTTAGGTTATAAACYGGGAATGGATTTAAGCGAGAGAAGGCAGGAAAGTCARAGGAGGGAAAGATGAGTGATTTAGAGGCTCATGGGGTCACTGGCAGTAATCCATCCTCAGGTGCAATATGTAGGCTCCAGTTACCCAGCAACTAAGTATCTCTCGTCCTCTCCTTCCCCTCTCTTAGATTGGGTCTGATTAAGTAGTCCTGGACAGCCTGGAACTCTCTATGTAGTTCAAGCTAGAGGCCGGCCTTGAACTCAGGAATTCTGCATCTGCCACCTGAGGGCTGGAATTAAAGATGTGCAACACCACCCCTTCCCCCACAACTCTTTTAAATGTGTCGCCACATTCTGGGACTCTTTTTTTTTTTTTTTGTCACCCCCAACCCTATATTCTATATGACAGCATGAGACAGGAGGAAGAATTATCATGTAAGTATGGTTCTCTGAGACAGATAGACTATGTGGTTTAATAACATTTACCTTCCATTAGACACTCTTTAGCTATATTGTTAATGTCTAGGAAAACCATCATGATCCCCAGATGACTAATGCTTTGTTGGCATCTAYAATGGAAGAAACTATTTGGTTGCCAGAATGTGTATTTCAGCCTCATGTTCCCTGGCCAGCTAGCTGTCAGTCTGAAGGGGTACAGAGTTCTCTGAATTAGATCAATGTTACTTAGGAAAAAGGTTAAATGAATACTGGGGCCTCATTAAGCTATTATTTCCTTTAGTAGCAAAACTGGTAAATTTTCCTGAAAATATAACCTCTAAGTTGAAAGAGGGAATACACAGGCTCTGTAAAACTGGCTGTTCATAGCGGCCTTATTTGTGATAGCCAGAAGCTGGAAACAACACAGATGCCCCACAACGGAAGAATGGATACAGAAAATGTGGTTCATTTACATAATGGAATACTACTCAGCTATTAAGAACAAGGACACCATGAGTTTTGCAGGCAAATGGACAGAACTAGAAAATATCATCCTGAGTGAGGTAACTCAAACCCAAAAGAACATGAATGGTATGTATTATGTACTCACTAATAAGAGGATATTAGCCAAAAAGTACAGAATACTCAGGATACAATCCACAGAACTCTAGGTTAACAAGCCGAAGGGCCCAAGTAAGGATGCTTCACTCCCACTTGGAGAGAGAAGAAAGCGATCACGAGGGGGCAGAGGGGGGAAGGAACCTGGGTGAGTGGGGAGGGGGAGGGGGCGAAGGGAAACATGAGGGTGTGTGAATAGAAGTGAAGCCTTGAGGGCCAGCAGAATGAATGGAAACAGGCAACCTCGGGAGGTAGGAAGGGGCCCTCTAGAATGTACCAGAGACCTGGGAGGTGAGAGACTCTCAGGACTCAAAGGGAGGGACCTTAGATGAAATGCCCAACAGTGGAGAGAGGGAACTTGTAGAGTCTACCTTCAGTAGAAAGACAGGGCATCAAGTGGAGGGATGGGTTGCCATCCCACAGTCAAAAACTCTGACTCAGAATTATTCCTGTCTAAAATAACTGCAGGGACAAAAATGGAGAAGAGACCAAGGGAAAAGAGGTCCAGTGACAGCCCAACTTGGGATCTGTCTCAAGGGGACGCTCCAAGGCCTGATACTATTACTGATGCTATGGTGTGCTTACAGACAGGAACCTAGCATGGATGTCCTCCGAGAGGCCTAATAAGCAGCTGACCAAGACAGATGGCAGATACTTACACCCAACCAATGGACTGANTCTAAGAGCGCAGTATCTGTAGTTTGGAGGAGGACTTTCACTTTTGTGTGTGTGTGTGTGTGTGTGTGTGTGTGTGTGTGTATACATATACATATACATATACATATACATATACATATACATATACATATACATATACATATACATATACATATACATATACATATTTGAAGAAAGATATTATGTTCCTAGGCCCAATGTAGTGATGGCTTTTTTAATAGCACACACACACAAACTCAGACACACACACACACACACACACACACACACACATACTCACACTATAAATAAAATCAAGTGATATACACACATATCACTTGATTTTACTTTCAGAGACAGAAATAAAGCAAATAAGAGAAGGCTTATAAAAGCGAGCATAAATCTGATTAAAACCTACCCTCAGTATGATGGTTGACGAGCTGGGAGGAGCTCCTGTAGCCTGCKAAGGCGAGGCTCTTCTATGTGTCTCACCATTGCGGAGAACAGCTAACCATGAGCTAAGTCATCTGGGAAATCAACTTTGAAGAGCAGACTGAAAACAGGATAGCGGGGGTGGGGGGGGGAGGGGCCCTTCCACCGATCACCTGGGGCGTGTCTTCTGTGCCGCCCTTTCCCTCCCCCTTCTACAGTTGATCTAACAGTGTAACCATTATTTTTTTCATTCATTATTTCCTTGCTTATTCATTCCTTTTCTTCAACGCTCCCTACAGTAGATGGCCCGAGTTGTGAGAAACAGTCTTGTAGGGAAGGCCTGAGAAAGGGATTMGTACGTCACAGAACCAACAGGGAAGGCTGTTCACTTCGGGAGGGGTATGAGTTATTTTCCCTTGTCATCTGACAAGAGCAACATCAGGGAGGAAAGGTTTCATTTGGCTCTCACGTTCCARGGAAACGGTACATCATCTGGGGAAGGCATGGYGGTAGGACCCGCTGGTGACTCTGGGGGTGGGAGATGGTGAGGTGCCTTTGCTCACACCTAGCCAGCTGACCCAGAAGCCAGAGCGGTGCTGGGCTGCAACCCTTGACCCACTTCCTCCTTCTGGGCTCCGCCCCTTGAAAGCTCCACCCACACCTCCCAAAYGGTGCCACCACTGGAAACCAAGTATTGAAATGCRTGAGGCACACTACACATCACACTGTGATGGGTGGTAAGGAGATGATTGCTAATGATGACATGTGAGTCTTGTCTTGAAAAAAAAATTAACCTGTTCGAAAGAAAAAAAAAGGTAGTTTCTACTCTTTTCCATGGAAAAGGGTGAGYTCTAGTTTTTTCCTTCCCTTCTGGGCAAAGATTTGGTGGCTTTAGTCTTTACAGTAATTGCTGGAACACTGCATATAAATATATCTCCTTTGTGTTTCAGGTTTAAGCAAATTTGAGTACCT
>BDUI01004891.1:73630-89870 GCA_002335545.1 Apodemus speciosus
CTCTCCAGCTCTATCCATTTCTCTAAGAATTTCATGAATTCATTGTTTCTAATGGCTGAATAGTACTCCATTGTGTATATATACCACATTTTTTTCACTTCAACTATAGTTAAAGTACTGCATAGGGGAAGATAGAATCTACCTTGTCTTATGCACTTGATAATCAGCAAGATAGTGTGGGATAAATTTCTTTTTTTCCCTTTTCTAATTTAAAAAAAATTGATTTAAAATATTTTTCATACAATATATTTGATGATGCTTTTTCCTTCCTACAACATCTCCCAGATCCTCCCTCCATCCTTACTTATCCAACTTTCTTCTTTCTAAACACACACACACACACACACACACACACACACACACACACACACACACACACACAAAATACACCCAAGTTCATTCTGTATTGGCCAGCTACTTCTAGGCATAGGGCCTGCCCTACAATGTTGATATAACCAGAGACACTCCATTGAAGAAAACTGATTTTCCCTTTGCCAGTAGGTAACAATTGAAAATAGTGCCTTGGTTAGGGGTGTGACCCTGTCCTCACCTCCCTTTCTCAGATCTAAGACACCATCTTGCTTAGACCTGGGCAGATCTTCTGCATTCTGCCACAGGTTTTGTGAGCTCACATGTGCACCTGTCTGTTGAGACTGGAAGACAGTTTCATTGGAGCCTTCCACTACCTCTGGCTCTTTCAAGCTCCCCATCTTCTTGATAGATAGATAGCTCCTTGAGCATGGAGGGGAGCAATTTGATGAAGGCAACCCATTTAGAACTGAGTATAGTTTGCGGTGGATTTCTTTACATACTGAGATATTGACTTTTTCTTTAGTGTTGTGGCAATTGTTATATAGCATAACATGTGCAAGCATGTGGGTCTGTACCTGACATGAGATAGGTAGTGGATAAATCTGAATTCTCTTGCAAATATGGATGAACTTTTTTAAACATCAAATTTATTTTATTATATATATATATATATATATATATATATATGAATGTTTTGCTTACATGTCTTATTACATAAGCTAGAAGAGACTGCCAGATTCCCTGGAACTGGAGGTATGGGTGGTTGTTTGCTGTCATGTGGATGCTGAGAATTAAATTTGGGTCTTCTGGAAGAGCAGCTAGTGCTCTTAACAGCTGACCATCTTACCAGTCCCATGGTGCCGTTCTTTTCTATGAGTGTGTGTGTGTGTGTACACATTTACATGTCTGTGTGTGCGCGCACATGTGTTGATACACACTCATGTATATGCATATATACAGAGGTCAAAAGTCAATGTTATGTATGTTTCTAAATTGTTCTCTACACCATTTCTAGACATTTTGTCTCTTCATCTGAGGCTTTGTTATTCTGCTATGCGCTCATCTGTGAGTTCCAGGCATCTTCCTGTCTTTGCATCCCCAGCACTGAGATTATAGGAGTTTGCCACTCTGGTCTTTGTTCACTTATTTGGAGGGATATGAGCTCAGGCCCCAGATGTTACCAGGGCTACTAATCATGGTTTACACTGAGGATAAGATCTCTATTGAGGAGTCTTTCATGTACCATAGACCTACCAATAGACTAGGTGCCCTGTACTTTCTTCCTAGACTGCCTGACTACAGCTCCTTTCCACATGGGCTATCTTCCTTAGAACATCTAAATGGAATATCTAAGTAGACAGTGGTCCCATAGAAAATCAACCCTATCTGTTTTAAACTGCTGAGACTTGTTGGCTGTTAAAACAGATGGTCCAATTCCCTGATTGCTACAGTGATATGCTAAGCTTTTCCCTTAGTCCTTGGGGTATGATGTTTAGAAACAGAATTTATTGTCCTGTACCACCCATTTTTAAGCACCTTTCATTCGATAGTTTTAGAAAAATATTTACATTTTGTGGCATCTGTCACTTGGAAACAATTGAAAACACTAAGAGGAGYCAGTCTGAATTCAAGGTTTAGGAAACTCCAGCATCACATTCTGGGCATTGTTGTGGTTTAGGATGTCATCTCCCTCCACTTTCATTACGTTTCTTTGCACTGGTTTTCTCAAGCATCCTGGCCTCCGGCTAATGGGCCTATTTTATAAGCCTCATGCCTGAAAGCTTCAGAGAGCTGGGGAGTGCTGAGGTAGGCTAGATTGAGTGTGATTGCTTGATGGGAGCAGAAAAGTTTTGAGATAGACACAGCATATGGGATGCAGAGGCTAAAAAACAACCCAAAGCATCAACAGCTAGATCTACAAATCAGAAATGGAACTCATTTTGAGAAATCAATTGGGTGTCATGGAATATTTATGGGTCCCTGCTCCTGGAAAGCATTTTATTCAGCTAATGTGCCCTCATTTACAACCCTCCTGCCTGGGCTTGCCTGCTGTCGCCCTCTCCGTCTAACAATTACCCGCAAGGTTGCGGGTTACTCTCTGATGGTATTTTTCAACTCTCCTTGGATGCCCTGGGATAATAGATTTTTTTCTTGATCTTCAGACACCCTAGCATCAGGCTGTCCTTGTGGATGGAATCATTCAGGAACTGTGGTCTTCAAAGATGAAAAAAACATATTTCATAAAACTGTAGAATCATGCAAGCACTTGGTAGAGTGCTTGGTGCCTTTGTGTTTGACCTCTTTGTTTTATAGACCAGGTTCCAGAAAGGAAAGTCACATGTGCCCCTGGGTCTAGCTAGTCCAACTCTGAATTACAGAATGGGATCATCGTAATTTAACCTCTTTTTTAAAAATATTTATTTATTTATATTCAAAACCCTGTTCTCTTCTAGTCCCCATCCCAAAGTTCCTCCCCATCCCACTCCCCTTCACCTCTGAGGGGGTGGGCTCCCCTAGGTGCYCTCTGTGTATCCTCTCTCTGGCATACCAAGTCTCTGCAGGATTAGGCACATCCTCTCCCCCTTAGGCTAGACAAGGCAGCCCTGTTCAGGAATGGATTCCACAGTCAAGCTTTAGGGGAAGCCCCATCTCTAGTCACTGGGGGACCCAAATGGAGACTGAGCTGCATGTCTGCTATATATGTGCCAAGGGCCTCGGTCCAGTCCATGTATGCTCTTTGGTAGCTCAGTCTCTGAGAACTCCCAGAGGTCCAGGTGAGTTGATTCTGTTGGACTTTCTGTGGAGTTCCCATCACCTTTCAGGACCTTTCAGGACTAGTATTTATTCATAAGCAACCATGAACAAATATAAAGTGAAAAGGGATCACATTCATCCACACACACACATACTCTCACCTCTGGCCTGGTAAGTGCTGTAGCCTAGTTCTTAGCCTGCACTTCCTCACTGTGCTTTGGATCCCTGCTGGTGCCTYACTCAGTACAGAGTTAAGATGTCTGGAATTGGTGGGWTGGCTCCRGRAATGAATCAGTCTCAACATGAAGAGTCTCCATTGGAGCTCTCAGGCATGAGCTAAACCTTAGCTGTTAGACCAGGGATTTTAAGTCTCTTTCAGCTCAGGCCCACAACACCAACTCATCTAACACTAGGCTTATCATTATACACACACACACACACACACACACACACACACACACACACACCATCTAACACTTGGTCTTCTGGTACCTTTTTAGTCAATTAAAATTGAGGAGTTCACTGAGTCAGGGTGTTCACCTTTATCACATTTCATACTCACACACTCTGGGCTGGGTTACATTTGTAATTTCTTTTATATTGCTTACATTTATTCCTTACATTCTAACTTCTCCTGACCTAAGTCTAATATTTGGTTGTTGTAACTGCATCTGTTTCAGTCGGCTGCTGAGTAAAGCCTCTCAGAGGACAGTTATGCTAGGCTCCTGTCTACAAGTATAACAGTATCATTAACAGTGTCAGAGATTGGCGCTTGCTCATGGGTTAGCAATTTATACAAATGACTGGTGGACATTCAGTGTATCACTGAGACTCTACTAAGTTCTATTGGGCTTCACCAAAGTRTGGGGAGGATCCAGTAAATATTGCTGAAATGAAAATAACTTCTTTTTAGGTATAAWGTAGCATCCTTCAGGTAGGTATCATAAAATATTTAGAGAACTATAGAAAAATGTGCATTATAGCATTGAATAGGGAAGGAACACAATATACTCTCAACTTTTTAGGTCTAGTTATTTTTAATATTAGATTTTATGCAAGACTTAGTCCCAAACATTGGGAAAAAGAGCCAGTCAATTTTGCCAAATAAACTTGGCCCCATGGTTAGCAGCAATTTCTCATGTRTTCACACATCTCATACTTGAAGCTGAATCACATCTCAGTGATTAATCTCGAGGCTCCAGCAATGAGCACCAGAACTGGCTCACAGTAAGTCCTCATAGCAGAGTGGATGAATAAAAGATGCCTTTAACTTCTCTAGAATCAAGAAAACAGAATCATATGGCATTGCTATCAAAATCCAGTAAACCTGATGGGGACATAGTGTACGCTCTCAGGACATTTTCTTAGTCTATATGTAGACTATCATTGATTGGAGGTGATGTAAACTCAAATGTTACATGTTCTCTTTAGCTTCCCATGGAGCTTCGTGAGGGGTTGGGGACTCTTAGTTCGCTCCAGTATACTGAGGATCTAAGGGGGAAATTGACCCTCTTCAAACCATTGGGTTTCCCTGTCTGACTATTCATTATTTCTCCCGACTTTAATAACCATCTCAGCTGGAAATGAGAGAGAATAATGAACCAATAATTTACATTCAAGACACTAATTAAAAAGGCACAGTTCTGTTTTTGTAAGTAGTGCTGATGACTTAATTATAGCAAGACTGTGAAAACAACTTCTCATTTTGATGCTTATAAGTGACTGCAACTTAAAACGTGAAGTTCTTGCCATAGGCAAGCAGAAGYGTAGGCAAGAGACAGGTAGGAAGAAGGCAAGGTTCCTAGAGTGGAGCTCAGCTAGCTTCTAGTTCAAGCTCTCTTTCATTGATTGGATGATGTCAGACAGACAGCWTCATCTCTGATTCTACTTTCTCATAATAGGGTAAAGATACATATTGCATCTTATGTGTTGTTAGAATCATATTTAACCTATGTTGTGATATCAKTAAGGTGTCTTAACTTTCAAATATTATTGATGTTGAACCTGGTCCACTTGGAGTTAAGCCATTAATAATGATGCTATAGTCYTGCCTCGTAGTCTCAGTATCTGACATTTGAGAGTGGAAGGTAACTCTTTTTGTAGGACTATAAGCTTGAACTAAAGCAAATGGGTATGCATTAAATGGGACTGACATTTATTGAGCATCTCCCTTAAGCTGGGAATGTTGTAACCATCTCACTTAATCTTTACATTGTGGCAGACATGCCTGCCTTATTTTATCAATGAATACTCTCAGCTTCCGAGAGTATAAATGGTTTAACTAAAAGAATGCACCCGGCCCATGCAGAATTGAAATTAGAATCATGGCCRGGTGACTCTTAAGAAGATTCTTTCCACAGCAGATTTTYGCTCAGACTTATACTAGAYAGTACCTCCTAACAACTGTAACCACTCATAAGCAACATGGTATTTTTTCAGTTAGCAGCATGTTCAGTGTGYCTGGATGGATCCATCAGATCTCTTTCCTTAAACCTTTGAGAGAACAATGTGGAAATTTTCCTTTCTGTATCTGAGGTAGGCTGTACCTTCCATCAAACTTCAGGGAAGAATTTTTTTTTGAAACAGTCATTCATTAGTTTGCTAATATATTTAATATTTGTTGTCTGGAAAGTTGAGAGGCCTTGTGTTTCCCAGCCATGAACTAGAAAGAAGAATGCTATAATCATGACTCTCAAGAATCTGGCAAGGCCAGCAACTTCAACTGGACCCCCGATATCCTATTCAACTATGTGGGCTAGGCATTCTTACRAGCATCTAAGAATTCTRTTACCAAGTACATCTCAGTAACTCTCAGGGCTCTGCTTTTAATCCTTCAACCCTATATATGGCAAAAAGATGAAGGGATAGAAAATACTTACTAATATGGAACTATAGAACTATCAAGTGTTTATTCTTAGGGTAGACCCTAATGTATCTTCAAACAAAAGCTTTGAAGGAATATCACTTTCATTTGTTTTTTTTTTGTTTGTTTTTGTTTTTTTTTTTTTTTGTGAGAGATGGTTTTACACACAATGAAAAACTGGACGTGGTGTCTCAAGTCTATAATCCTAGCATTTGGGAGGCTAACATAAGATGATTGTTATGAGTTGGAGGCTATATAATGAGTTTCAATCCAGCTTGAACTACAATGTTAGAGGCCATCACAAAAATCCAAACCAGGGGCTGGGGAGATGGCTCACTGGCTAGGAACACCGGCTGTTTTTCCAGAGGACCCATTTCAGTTCCCAGCACCTACAAGGTTGCTTACAACTATCTGTAACTCCAGCCTCAGAGGATCAGGGGCCATCTTCTGACATCCACGGGAACTAAGCACACACATTATGCACAAGCATTTATCCCTCCTACAAGTAAAAAAAAGTAATATAACCAAACTAAAAGACAGACAAAAGCAACAGTCAAAACAAACTGGAGAGCACAAAAGCAGACTATGTTGCAATGCACCCTGGGAATTTGCTCTGCTTGAACTCAGCATCTGTATGTTTAAAATATATGCTTTAAAAACTGTCTTTATRCTTCATTCATTTTATGTACAAAACATTCATTTGGTAGAGAAAATGACATTATTTATTTTTTCATCTGTTGATCATAATTGGATTGCTTCCAGGCTTCCATGTTAAGTATTTGGACATTTTCCAGTTGTTGGTCCTAGATATTTGGATTGTTTCCAAGACCTGCTGTTAGAAACAGTTCTCCATGAACATTCTTATGTCTATGAACTAGTCAGTATACATAGGCATCATCTTCTTAATAGCCTTTGAGGCTATCCGTCAATGAATCCCTTTTGTATATGGCAGGCATATTTGTGATTAAATTTACAAGGTGTTCCAGGGACTTCTCTGTGCTCACAGATGTCATTTCCTTTGGTAACAACATAAGACCACTTTCCCAGACTTCTTTACAATAGCACAGGGTCATGCTGGTGGGCACAATATAGCCCATTACATACCTGGCTATATATAGTATTCCACCTAATAATCTCTCAAACTGAAGTTTGATGCCTAAAGTGGCCAAATCCATTGTGGATAAGACCTGGATCATTTAGTTACCAGTTGGAAGGCAGAACTTAGGGCATATACACCAAGACTATAGGTTCTTCCAGAAGATCTTGATTGTATTTACTGAGATTTACACATTAATGCTATAGTTGTGAGCATGGTCTATCTAACAAGAATGATAATGCTAAATTGTTTTATTAATTATGTTCTCACCTGCTGTTTATTAGAATTTTGATGAATTACATCCTCAATAACACTTATCTTAAGTATTCTTAATTTTTACTGATCAACTGAGTAAAGTGTCATATCTCACTCTGGTCTTGCTCTGCACTGTCTTGATAACAACTGAAGGGTGTTTAAATGGTCACTTAAATTTCTTCTTGTTTGAAAATCCATTTGTGACTCTTGCCTTTTATTCTTCATTTAGCTTATTATATATTTGCATGAACTCCCTCTAATTACAGATGCTAATCCTTTGTATACCCATGTATGGTAAAAAGTAAGAGAAGTAGCCTCAAATTTTGGATAATAATTCCTCCTCCCCCTCTATTTCCCTATTTTTTCCTCTCCCTTCTTCTCTTTCCTCCTCTGCTTCCCCTCTTTCTCACTCTCCTCTTCCTTCTCGMTGGCTTAGAAAAAAAATCAAGATGCATTCTGTATGCCACCCATGGGATTTTGAATGGATCCCACTTATCCTGGTGAATGAATAATTTACCATTCTCTGGCAAAAAAAAAAAAAAAAAAAAAACCAGCATCAGCTTAAAACATGTGAAACCCACTGGTTTAAGCTTAGGAACTGGGAGAATATTGATACTAGTTGGATAGATGTGGATGTGGGGGGCATGAGACAGGAGATAAAGGCTCAGCTCTGGAAGCTTTATAGGAAGGAGAAATAAGTTGGATTTAGGAAAACCAGGTCATATGATCCAGTCTACCTTATTAGTGCTTTCCATTGGAGGCTTGGGATGAAATCACAGCTAGTAGAAATGTGCTCTGTTTTGCCAGGTGGATTTTATGTAAATGCCTTCCTTGGGCACCTTATAGAGTTAACTTTGAAGGGTACAGGGATAATACTGCCAATTCTTGAAACTCTAGAAATAACCACTTCATAGCACCTCTCATTCCAACTTGTACTAGCAGACTGGAGTGGAGCCCCCACAGGCCTGGCTGCAGACTCTGGCACTTAGCATAGAGGCTTCAGGATGAATGCCCCCTTTACTCTATGCTATTCTGCCATATAGGCTACAGAGTACTTGTAGGTCACAAACCCAGAACAGATGGCTAAGGTGCCTATTTAACATATCAAAGTGGACCTGGCCACCAGGTTCTCCCAGATTTCCTGTCCTTACCAGTTACAGGGGATGACTACCATATACACCCCAATCCTAAACATCTTGAGTTATGAGCTGAGCTATCCTCCCCCACCCGCCCTTCTCTATATAATCCAGCTATTTTGGTTATGGGGACTTCTAACTTTTTGTCTTTCCTCTATTCTCTTAGAGAATCTCTTGATCCAGTCCACCCCTCTTGGTCACTGGCTCTTCTCTCCTTTTCCTTCCCCTTCTCTCCTCATGGCCTGGCTCAGGGTCATGTTCACGATAGACTTTCTCATAYGTCCCTGCCTCTGTCTATGCTCTCCCCCTTATCTACAATAAACCTTTTCCACTACCATACTTAGGAGCTTTCATGTCCTTCCTCTTTATATTTGTTATGTATCTACACCATGAGCACCAAAATACCTACCCTATTGATTGATACTATTTTATGGAGTTTTTAGTTTATTGGTACTTTCCTTAGAAATTTGCTCCTAAGACTACTTTTATTGCAGATACAACTGAGATAATTTGAGATAGTTTTAGAAAAGTCTGTCACAGACTCCATGTGTGGAAGAATAACTTCACATCATACTTCTGATTTGGGAATAATTAAAACTATTGTTATTTAAACTAAGCCTCTTTTGACTCAATGCTAGAGAAGCAGTATACAAATTTTAATAGTCAAGTAAAAAGCCCAGGTGCATTTTATTTCAATTTATTTCTAAAGTACACGATAAGAGTCAGTGTCAGTATCTGGTAGAAAAGCAGAGCAAAATATGTTCATTTTTCGTTAAGGTGAGTGATAGATCATGTTTTTGATAGGGATTGGTACAAATTCTTTCCCACTGTCGTCTGTTTTATCACCGTATGCTGTTACCTAAAATGTTGCCCACTCAAACATGAAGGTTCCTGTTTCAAATGGGCAAAAATAACTCTGCTATTTGGTGGTCAGGGAGAACTTATCTATTTGAACAGAGCAATAGGAAATGCAATGCAGATAATCTATATATGGCTGATAAAACAGTCTGTCAAGATTCTGTTTTCCAAAAACTTTGCTTCTACAGTCTTTGTTTTCCATTATTTATTTATTTATTCACTTTACATCCTGATCAAAGTTATCCTCCCACCTCTCCTCTCAGTCCAGATCCTTAAAAATTCCTCCTCCCATAACCCCTCTCCTTCTCCTCAGAGAAGATGGCCTCGCTTAGGTACCACCACACCCTGGGACAGCCAGTCATAGCAGGAGTAGGCACATCTTTTCCCACTGAGGCCCAGCCAGGCAATCCAGTTAGGAGAGTGGGATCCAATGGCAGGCAACAGAGTCAGGGACAGCTTCCCTTCCAATTGTTAAAGGTCCCGCATGAAAACCAAGCTATACATCTGCTTCAAATGTGTAAGGGGCCCACATGCTTAATGAACAAATAACTTGGGGGCTCGCTTGTTTATTTGTGTTTTAGGTCCCAGGGTCAAAATATTTAGGCATTCTTTTTACATTTCTCACAAAGAGAAAAGAACCATGAACAGACTTTAAGTAAGCAATGCCGTTTTAGCTCCAAGGAGCTTGCTTTTATTTTTAATTAAGGCTGTTGCATTTTACATGGCAAATCTCATGTCTGATGATGTCTTTTTTCTGCCTAGGGGCTGTGAGTTAGCTTCACCATCTCTGCCATCAGTGATAATAGTCACCATCTGTATCCATTATCTGCAGCTATTTATTGGATCACCTATTGTGGCTTAAAGCAACAATATGTATTAACTATATCTTATTGTTTCTATGAGACATCACTTTGGAAGTGATGTAGAAAGGCAGTCCTGGCTTCGTGGATCTTTTGAAAGTGGAATTACAGTGTAGTTTGCAGCTACAGTTCTTGAAGACTTGACTGGCTGGAGGACCCATTTCCACAGAGACTATTCAATAGCTGCCAGTTGGTATTGGCTGTCAGCAGGAGTACTAACTAAGCCTTATTGTTTCCTGAGTTCCTGATAGCTTGTCCTCTGAACAAGGAGGAGGCTCCAACACCTTTTCTGGGAAGTCACACACCATCATTTTCTTTATATCTTCTTGTTTATGTGAATCAGGCCTGTCRGATGTAGAAGAGACTACCCCAGGGTATGAAAACCAGGAGGTGTGGCTTTCTAATATGGCCATCTTGGAGGCTGTGTGTCACACCATCAGTATCTACTTTCAAGCAAATGAATGACTTTAGCAATGAGAAATATACATTCAGGCAAAGTGCTCTCTAGATAGACTTTTCTTTTCTTTTCTCTTCTCTTCTCTTCTCTTCTCTTCTCTTCTCTTCTCTTCTCTTCTCTTCTCTTCTCTTCTCTTCTTTTCTTTCTTTCCTTCCTTCCTTCCTTCCTTCTTTCCTTTTTAATGAAATGTTTTTATTTTAGTTCTACTCAATATTAAAGTATGACCCATATTATTCTTCTGTTTAATGCATCTGGCTCTTTAATATTGACGTCCCTTGCCCAGATATTGAAAGTACATTTTATGCATTGAGAATATATTTAAATTCATTTTCTTTATTGTTCAGCTGCCTTAGGCAATATCTCGATGTATACATTTCTTATTGGATGCATTAGTTTCATTGTTATTTTCAGGCTTTAATTTACATATCTACTTCTCCATCTTTTATTCTTTTTAATTAATTATTTTATTTATTTACATTTCAAATGTTGTCTCCCTTCCTAGTCCCTCTTTCCAGAATTCTATTCCCCCCACACTGTATTTCCCTCCCCTTTGTCTCTAAGAGGGTGCTCCCCAACCCACCCACCTATTTCATTTCACTTCTATTATATCCTCCTTCTATGGGGCATTAAACCTCCACAGAGCCAAGCGTATCCCCTCCCGCTGAAGCCAGATAAAACAGTCCTCTGTTACATGAGTAGCAGGAGCCATGGACCCACCTATGTATACTCTTTGGTTGGTGGTTTAGTCCCTGAGAACTCTGAGGGGCCCTGTTAGTTGATATTGTTGTTTTTCCTATGTGGTTGCAATCCCCTTCAACTCTTCAGTCCTCCCCTAATTCTTCCATTGGGGTCCCCAATGACTCAGTCCCATGGTTGGCTGTATCTGCATCTGTCTTAGTGAGGTGCTGGCAGAGCCATGCCACGCTCCTGTCTGTGAGGACATCTTGGCACCAGCGATAGACTAGACAGACTTTCTTAGAAGGGAATATAGTCTTTTTTTTTCATTCCTGACATGCGATTCTTTAGTTTTTAGTTGAAAGGAAGCAGCAATAATTCCTATCTAAACTTAATGTCAATTAACATGGTAATTACAAGATAGTAGCTAGTCTTACATGATAATTGATGATAATTGCTTCCTGTTTTAATGAGGATATAAACAAGTCTATGCCATAGGAACTCAAACCTCTCCCCAAAGGAAAGAGAGAAAAAAATAAAACAAGGAAATTTGTCAAAGTCACTTGTTAGCTGATAAGACGTTAACAAATCCATCTTACACATCTACAAGTCACAAAAGCATCTGCTAGAGATGCTCAGTACTTCCTGGGAGCTGGCAAAGATTCCAGTGAGAATGAGAACTCTGTGCTGCCTCCGAGCTGTTGCTGGGATACGTGCTGCAGCTCAGCCTCTCCCAGAAGTGATGCCAGTGCTTGAGTCCACAGTAAGCTCACCAGTCACTGACAGGTCTTCCTTCTCCTGCTGCTTGTATTCTCCAGAAAGAAGAGCTCCAAGCAAAATCAGGACTAGCACTGTTTTTTTTTTTTTTTAAAGAGAAATGCTCTGCAAGCCTATGTGTTATTATAGCATCCTATATTTTGCTTTACCTTAAATCTCAAAAAATAAAATTTACTGATTTTTTTTTTTTGTGTTTCACTGAACGCTAACAGTAGTTTTCATCCTTGTTCATTTTTYATATCGCCCATCTTTCTAAGAAAAAGACATATAAAAAGCACAGATACTATCACAGGTACATGGTAGGGCCATTTCTCCTCTGATCTTCTTTCAGCGTTTCCTTTGGTGATATTTATTATTCAGTTCCATGCATATCAGTTTTGTTGGAGAAAGACCCCTTTGAATTGTTAATTCAATTGTATCTCAAATTTCAAGTGTTTAGGACCAGGGTAGTGAGTCGCATGTGTTCTATCAGTTTAGACTCTTGAACAAATGAAGCTCAAAGGAGATTATTTGCTGCAGTTCTAAGTAATTAAACGCCAGACAAGTCCAGGTGGGAATCCATGAAGGAACTCCAGTGATAAAACAAGAACTGGAAGTGCTGCATTTTACTTGTGTATCTTTTAAACCTTCTTTTGATTGTACTAGTTGTTAGTATCATGTGCCTTTCATATAAAATACCATTTCTGTCTGTCATTTGGGATAAGAGAAAGATGGGGACTCGGGAAGCATGGATTCATGGTTTTTAGTGACATCCTTGGTGATAATATTAAGGAGGCAGAGGGTATAGGTGGAAAGCAGAAGAAAATGGAAAACCCTGTCCAGGATTTTGTGAGCCTGATTTAGAAGGGGTTTGAGGTATATCACTTCTGCCTCCATTTTCTTGGCAAGACTTCAGCCCCGCACCAATGCTCGCCTGTCAATACAAATATCTTTGCAGTTCAATTGCTTTCTGAAAACATTAAATTGGGCATGTTTTTAAAATTCAACTTTAGGAAATGTATACACAATGGATTTTAAGTTGTCAAAATATCTCTCTGTTGTTTTTACATCTTACCACAGCATTTCTTTCTTTCTTTCTTTTTTACTTTTTTATTAGATATATTATTCATTTACATTTGAAATGTTTTCCCCTTTCCTGGAACGCCCCCCCCCCAAAGTCTCATAACCCATCTGCCCTCCGCCTTTTCCCCAATCAACCCTCTTCCGCTTCCCAGTTCCAGCATTCTCCCATACTGCGGCATCTAGCCTTTCCAAGACCAAGGGCCTTTTCTCCTTTTGATGTCCAACAAGGCCATCCTCTGCTGCCTATGTGTCTGGAGCCATGGGTAACTCCATGTGCACTCTCTGGTTGATGGTTTTGTCCTTGGGAGCTCTGGGACTACTGGATGGCTCATATTGTTGTTCCTTCTATGGTACTGCAAACCCCTTCAGCTCCTTGGATCCTTTTACTAGCAGTCTCCTTGGGGACCCTGTACTCAGGTCAATGGCTGGCTGAGAGTGTCCCCCTCTGTATTTGTCATGCACTAGCAGAGCCTCCCAGGTAACAGCTATATCTGGCTCTGGTCAGCAAGTCCTTGTGGGCATCAATAAGTGTCTGAGTTTTGTAACTGTATATGGGATTGATCACTAGATGGGATAGTCTCTGGATGGTCCTTTCCTCAGACTCTGCTCCACACTTTGTCTTTGTATCTCCTTCTGTGGGAATTTTGTTCCCCCTTCTGAGAAAGACCAGAATATCCATACATTGTTCTTTCTTCTTCTTGAACATAATTTGATATGTGAATCGTGTCTTGGGTATTTCAAGCTTCTGGACTAATATCCACGTATCAGTGAGCGAATACCATTTGTGTTCTTTTGTGATTGAGTTACCTCACTCAGGATGATATTGTCTAATTCCAAGGTCCCCAATGGGGGAGCTAGAGAAAGGACCCAAGGAGCTGAAGGGGTTTGCAGTGCCATAGGAGGAACAACAATATGAGTCACCAAGAACTCCCAGAGCTCCCAGGGACAAAACCATCAACCAAAGAGAATACATGGAGTTACCCATGGCCCCAGACACATTCGCAGCAAAGGATGATCTTGTTGGACACCAAATGGGGGAGAGGCCCTTGGTCCTGGAAAGACTTGATACCTTAATGTAGAGGACTACCAGGACAGGGAAGCAGGGGTGGGTTGATTGGGGAAGGGGAGATGGCTTATGGGATTTTCAGGGGAGGGGGGAGTCAGGAAAAGGGACAACATTTGAAGTATAAATAAAGAATATACATAATAAAAATAAAAAAATTTCATGAATTCACTGTTTTTAATAGCTGAGTAGTATTCCTTTGTGTAAATATACCACATTTTCTGTAACCATTCCTCCATTGAGGGACATCTGGTTTCCAGCTTCTGGTTATTATAAATAGGGCTGCCATGAACATAGTGGAGCATGTGTCCTTATTACATGCTGGGGAATCCTCTGGGTATATGCCCAGGAGTACTATACAGGGTCCTCTGGTAGTATTATGTCCAGTTTTCTGAGGAACCACCAAAATGATTTCCAGAGTGGTTGTACTAGCTTGCAATCCCACCAGCAGTGGAGGAGTGTTCCTCTTTCTCCATATCCTCGCCAGCACCTGCTGTCTCCTGAGTTTTTGATCTTATCTATTCTGACTGGTGTGAGGTGAAATCTCAGGGTTGTTTTGATTTGCATTTCTCTGATGACTAAGGATGTTGAGCATTTCTTTAGGTTCTTCTCAGCCATTCGATATTCCTTAGGTGAAAATTCTTTGTTTAGCTCTGTAACCCATTTTTAATAGGGTTTTTGGTTCTCTGGAGTCTAACTTCTTGAGTTCTTTGTATATCTTGGATATTAGCCCTCTGTTGGATGTAGGGTTGGTAAAAATCTTTTCCCAATGTTTGGTTGCCGTTTTGTCCTATTGACAGTGTCCTTTTCCTTACAGAAACTTTGTAATTTTATGAGGTCCCATTTGTCAATTCTTGATCTTAGAGTATAAGTTATTGGTGTTCTGTTCAGAAAATTTTCTCCTGTGCCCATGTGCTCAAGGGTCTTCCCTGCCAGGAGCCATTCTCACATAGATCTCAAAACCCCTCCTTTCAGCCATTTCTAGTCTGCTTCTTCTAGCCTGCGTTTAGAAGGAAAAGTACTAGCATAAAGATTAGCCAAGTAGCTAGATGGTCAGTACATGCAGAGCTCACCTGAGTGGGTTAGAACAAAGGAAGATCACCTGTGGTTAGGTTACCATAGCAACTCCTTTCCACTTTACCTCCTCATGATCAATTTATCCTTCCAAGTTCCTACAGCAATTGTCAACTTTTCCCTGAGATTCTGAGATACAATTCTGAGAAATTGTTCCTGAGAAATGATACTAGCYCCCTGAGATTGTTCCCTGAATACAATGACTTTCCCCCTTTACCCCTCCCTACACCTTGCTTTCTTCCCTTTAAATTGCTTTTGTAAAAAATAAAATTTGACGGCTTGACCAGAATACTGTCTTGCTGTCTGTCTCTCATGTCTCTTGTCTCTCACCTTCTCCTAGGTGGTCCGGGGACCCTGTTGACTGTCCTGTGGGTCAGGACACTTCCCCAGTTTTTTTTCTATTAGTTTCAATGTGTCTGGTTTTATGTGGAGGTCCTTGATCCACTTGGACTTAAGCTTAGTACTTTGCCACCAGTTGAACCAGCACCATTTGTTGAAAAAGGTATCTTTTTCACTGGATGGGTGCAGTTCTTTTGTCAAAAATCAAGTGACCATAAGTATGTGGGTTCATTTCTGGATCTTCAATTCTATTCTATTGATTTACCTGTCTGCCACTGTACCAATACTATGCAGTTTTTTTTTTTTACCACTATTGCTCTGTAGTACAACTTGAGGTCCAGGATACTGATTCTGCCAGAAGATCTTTTACTGTTGAGAATAGTTCTAGCTATCCTGGGTTTTTTGTTATTCCAGATAAATTTGAGAATTGCTCTTTCTAAATCTGTGAAGAATTGAGTTGGGATTTTGATGGGGATTGCAGTGAATCTGTATATTGCTTTCGGCAAGATCACCATTTTTACTATATTAATCCTGCCAATACAGGAGCATGATAGATCTTTCCATCATCTGAGGTCTTCTTCTATTTCTTTCCTCAGAGACTTGAATTTCTTGTCATACAGATCTTTCACTTGTTTGGTTAGAGTCACACTAAGATACTT